>CM060690.1:130154237-130396632 GCA_030686995.1 Artemisia argyi | reverse complement strand
ATTTTATAGATGAATTTTGGTATGAGAGGGAGTAATGGTGGTAAGAGAAGTGTTATCTCAAGTTGAGATAGAGAGAAATGGTAAGGGGTGATTAGAAAAGCTTGCAAAGTTTTCTATTTATACTCCTCTCAAGGCCTAGGCTCATTAATACATCAACTTGGTGACCAAGTAGTTTAGAAGGACCTAGAATACCAAAAAGAAGAGCCTAGAATCGAGTAGAATGAGGTAGAATGAGTTTTGAAAAAATTTAACGAGCTTACCAACGTCTCCAATTGCATTGAGTTCCTTGTTACCAACATGATTTGACGATTCATCATGTGTAAACATCTTCTCTTTCACTAAGCGTTCAGTGGATGGGATGTGCACGGTGCAATCCTCAAGAAAATGTGAAACGGTTGGTGAACTAGATATGATTTGGCTCGGATTAGGCATGGTTGGAATAGATTCAGTTTCATCCTCCTCGATAAATTCAACATCACCTTTATCATGTTCATTTTGCATTGAGGGTGGTTTATAGACAAATTCATGTCCTGGATTGGATTCTGTTGTATGAGGAAGTGATTTGGTACGATGGAATTCTTGCTTCTCTTCCATGTCTTGGATTATGGCTTGGTGGTTTCTTTTTCCTTGATCAATTTGTCGTTCCAATTCTACCACAAGGTCTTTCATACTCTCATTTGCTTCCATCCATTCTCTCATCTTCTCCTCCAGTGAGGTTTTGGTTTCTTTGTTTTGTCCAAAATATTGTGATGAAAGTGGTGTTTTATTTTGTGGCCATAAATGAGGATGGTTATGGTTCGGGTTTTGGCTTGAGTAGGAGTATGAATTTTTCAGCTTTTGGTTGTGATATCCGTTATGATATCTTGCTTCATTAGGTTCAATCATTAGCATGTCATTACCCGTGTGGTATTCTGAAGCATTGGCATCTTCACCATCTACGAGCATCTCGTATCTCCTTCAGCTCTTGCCTTATCTTCTTGAATTCAATGTCAACATGTTTGGTGAGAGCTTCTAATTTCTCAATCAATGTGGAATGATCGGCATTGATGTTGCTTCCACCGGCGGAAACAACGGTTTTTGGTTTGGGCACGATTAGAGAATTTTTGAGAAATCGAGCTTGAGTTGGACCTTGTCCTCAAGAATTTTGTAAGCTTCGTTGGGAGTATTATAGAGGAATATTCCTCCGGCATCGAGAATTCCTTGAGTTGGATTATCTAAACCATGATAGAATGTTTGAATGATAGCTCCTTTGGTTAGACCGGGTCCGTGACAATTGCGAAGCATATCTTTCATACGGAGCCAAGCATCAATGAGAGTTTCGTGATCGAATTGGTGAAAGTTGTGAATGTCATTTAGGAGACGTTTAAACTTTGCGGGAGAAAAGTATCGGCTAACAAAACCTTCTCTCATCTCTTCCCACGTAGTAATTGTTCCTTCATTTAATTCGGTCAACCAAATCTTGGCTTCTCTAGACAATGAGAAAGAAAAAGTCCTCAATTTAACCGCTTCCTCTTGATTTTCACCATAATGGAATAGGTTACTAATCTCAAGAAAATCAGCTATGTGTCGGTGAGGATCGGATCGGATTCTCCCATCGAATTGATTCTCCCGAATCATTTGCATGTGGGTACCCTTGATATGGAAATTGTTTGGAAAAGGGCGTTGAATAATAGCGGAACTAGGTGTTGGTGCAACGGTCCTAGTGCTTGACCACATGGGTTGGTCATCGGGATCAATGACGGTTACAGGTAGGGAATCGGGTTGAGTTTTAACTTTCTCTTCGAATATGTTGATTACCACAAAAAGTTCCTCGATGAATGGTGATTTTGGATAAAGTTCGGTTGATTCGATCTTTAAGGGTAAGATTGGTGTCTTATCGGGTTTCCGAGTCCTCTTTTTGATTTTACGTTTAAGCTCGTAAAGTGGACTAACAAGTTGTTTACCCCATGAGTGTGAGTTTATACAAACCCGGAGCGATTCGTAAAATATCACAAAAAGTAAAAATAAAAACATAATGAAAATGAACACTAAGAAAAATAATCTTTTTGTATTTTTTTTAAGTTGAAGTAAACAAAAATAAGCTTTAACTAAGATAAGAAAATCGTTACTATTATAACTACTAGAAATTTAAGAAAAATAAACTAATTACGACAAAAAAAATTTTTTAATAGACTTTTTTTTAAACTTTTAATTAAAAGACGTTCAAAAATCTAAAAAGACAATTTTACAAAATAATTTACTAAAGAAACAAATAAGAAAAGAAAATAACAAGAACACAAGAAAAATAAATTACTCCTAAGGGTGGGTTGGGTGGTGTTTGTTTCGAACTAAGGTGAAAAGGTAAAAATGGGTTTTGAAAAAAAAATGGTTTTTGTAAAAAGAAAAGGTTCAGCCGATTGGTTTGGTGGACAAGCCGATCGGTTGGATTGGGTTATTTGTCTAACCGAATCGGATACGGGTTCGTACCGATCGGTTGGATTGGACTTTTGGGTCTAACCGATCGGTTGGATATCAAACCGGTCGGTTGGATGACTTGGTAAAAATGATTTTGTTCAGCCGATCGGTTGGATGGCTCGGATTTTTTTTTTCGAAAGTAAAAGTGAAATAACTAGGGAATGATTAAAGCAGAGATTCAAAGCAAACAAAAACACAAACAAATCCCCGGCAGCGGCGCCAAAAACTTGATGTGTCTCGCGACTACTAGTTTTAAATTTATAACACGAATTACCGGATAAAGCTAAGAACACACGGGCAAGTATGACCCTTTCGTATGTAGTTAGTTTTGGTTGGTAAGCCGAGGTCATTCACTAGGATTTGGGTGTTTTCAATTGTGAAGAATCTATATAACAATAAGCAATAAAAGGGTGGTAATTGGTTGTCACGATCCAAAATACCATATAAGCAATAAGTAACACGAAAATGATGGTTAGGTAAATTCAATAAGATTAAAAACTACACTTGCTTAGACTAGTTTACTACTCAATGACACACATGATTATGATAACTTTTGATAACATGTTGGTTGAGATAATTAGATGGTGGTCTAATCTATTGTTCTTACAAATTAAACTTTGGCCAAGATCTTAGTTTATAAAAACAAGCTTTAGGTGTAAACCAATCAATTCAAGATCCATCCAAGGTTCATAAGGTATGGTGAATATCTTAAACACAAGAACAAACTCTTATTACGAATCAAATACTCTTAGGAAATGGTCATTACAAAAGGTAACCCATTCATAGACAAAAAGGTTACAATTGTTTATAAACATTTAAACTTTCGTCCAACTAAAGGTTTACAAACAATCCGATTTGATGTTATAAAAGCATTCTCATTACAATCATACTTCTTGTTTCTTTGTTTAGTCAAGAATAATTATGGTGAAAAACAATCATTCATAGACAAATGATTATAACTAGTTGAATAATAACAAATCTTTCGACCCTTGAAACTATTATCAATTAGTTAACCTTGGCTCAACAAATGTCACTATGAAACTTAAGGTACACTTGGTTCTTAGGATTGACTTGAAATTGAATTAAAACATGTTATCACAATCATAAGCAAACCATTAAATAATAAACATCATCTAAGCAAGTGCATAAAGGCACTAGCCACTCATAGCAAACATGAACATAAACTCAGAATTTTGAACATTAGAAATCATAATTAAAAGTCTTACAATGATTGGAACAAGATTAAAAATGATGTAGTAATGATGCCTCAAGTATTGGTGATGAATTCTTGATGTTTTGACTTCCAAATGATGACTTCTTAGATCTCCAAAGTTTCCTGGGATTTTATGGACGAATTTTGGTACGAGAGGGAGTAATGGTGGTAAGAGAAGTGTTCTCTCAAGTTGAGATAGAGAGAAATGGTAAGGGATGATTAGAAAAGCTTGCAAAGTTTTCTATTTATACTCCTCTCAAGGCCTAGGCTCATTAATACATCAACTTGGTGACCAAGTAGTTTAGAAGGACCTAGAATACCAAAAAGAAGAGCCTAGAATCGAGTAGAATGAGGTAGAATGAGTTTTGCAAAAATTTAACGAGCTTACCAACCGATCAGTTACGGGACCATGCCGATCGGTTGGGCAAAAGTCATAAACACAAAAGTTATAGATCTTTCTCTTAGCTTTCCGTGAACGCAAACGGGGGGTCAAACGGAGTCCGTATGCTCAAGTTATGGCCAAAATGGTGAAGGTGTGTCAGGAACAACGAGTCTTCCAATAATTCTTCGTTTTAGCTTATTGATGAGGCGAAAAATGATCCGTTTTTAGGGGGTCATTTAAGCCGAAATCCGACTTTATTTGATCAAATATTGCCCTAAATCGTTCCTTTTGTGATTTTAGGTACTTGGAGAGTGAATTCTGGAAAAGAAGCCATTTCGGACGTTTTTGGATCATAAAAGTGAAGAAAATGGCAAAGTCTCAAAATTCTATGCTGGGAACAGTACATGAAGGCGTCAAGAGTTGTTCTTGACGGCGTCAAAGTCCCAAGAATAAAATACCGTAGTTGATGACGGCGTCACACAGGGCGTCAGAAGTAGATCAAGGCCGTCCGAGGAAGAATTTGGCGGCGAGATGACGGCGTCACACCCTTGCTCTTGACGCCGTCACCCCTGTTTTCCTATATATAGTTTTCTAGTTTTTCACATTAAAAGAGAGAAGTTTTGGATAAACCCTAAAGACGAATTTGGTGCAACTTTTACAGGTTTTTCAAGGGTTCCAAACCCTTGACACCTTGCATTGTAATTGAGATAAGTGTTCTTCTAATTCAATCAATATGTCTATGTGTTGGTTGTCTATATCTTGTTCTTGTCTCAATTCCATTATGCTAGGCTAGATCTCTTTTGTGTTTGCTTAGATCTAATGAAACCTAGATATTGATTATGTGTTGATTACTTGTTTATTCTTGTCTTGGATGAATGATTTTATATGTTAGGCTTAAGAAAACTGGCAGATCTCCAAATGGTAACATGCTTGAACGTCTTAAGAAACATGAACCGACGCGTACTAGGTCTTTATTGGTTGTATTTAATGCATGAGCCACTGTTTACAATCCCTATAGTTATGCTGGGTCATGGTGTAGGAGGAGATAAGAGCTCATAGAATTGGGGAGTTATGTATGCCACCCCATGAATGGTATTAAGGAATACAATCCGTCATCCATGCAATTATAACAAGTAGTTAACATGTAAAAGATATCTAGGGAGTAAGGAAATCTAAGTAAACACATTTTCTCCAATTACTGCTCACAACTTTAGTATAAATTAGCTTAATTTCATTTTTAGTATTTTAATTTTGATTGCATATTAGTTTTGGGTTAGTTGAATAGCAACTAATTCCGCCCACTCTTTCAAAACCCGAGATTTTACTTGCTTTCATAAAAATATAAAAACACAAAAATAATCTCCCGTCATCTTTAGCACTAGTAATTAGGTTTTCTAATCCTAGCGACACTATTCCTAAGCTGAACGATCAATCCCCTGGTACTTGTCACTATACTATACTACAACGATCAGGTACACTGCCTGGTGGGGGTTGTAAGCTTCTCGAGATCCCTCGAGAGGTAAAGCCTGTTGCGATTCCCACGCATCAAGTTTTTGGCGCCGCTGCCGGGGAATAGTTATTGTCTAGGTTAGAATTTCTTTTTATTAGGTCTACTTGCTAGATTCCTTTCTAGTAAGATTTTATTTTTTATTTTTTTTAGGTCTTCTTTAGTCTATCTTATTTCTTTGTGCCTTTGTTCGTAACTCTTTACCATCCGACATCATGGAAGGTGGTAACATCTTTGAACCCGTCATCCCACCACAACAAAACCCACCATTAGAACCACTTAGGCCCCGAACCTTAGGAGAGTATTCCCGACCTAGCCATCAAGGCTACCGAAACACCATTGAGCTCACCGGAGCCAATGTGACCCCCTTGCGATCCGACACCATCCGGTTGGTGCAAAGCGGATGTGCATTCCATGGACTTCGTTCCGAAGATCCAAACCAACATCTTAAGGACTTTCTCAAAATCGTAGATTCCATAGACCTAGGTGTTGAAACTAGAGAGACTACCCGTTTACGCCTATTCCAATTCTCTCTACGGGATCAAGCTAGTCAATGGCTTGAGCGTTTACCCGCGGGATCCATCACCACATGGGACAATCTCGCCAATCGCTTCCTCACCCAATTCTTTCCGCCGGAAAAGACTGCAATGCTTAGAAGGGACATTTAGATGTTTGAGCAACAGCGGGGTGAAACTTTCTACGAGGCTTGGGCCCGTTTTAAGGATCTCCTCCACAAGCTCCCTCATCATGGCATAAACCTTTGGTTATTAGTCCAGATTTTCTACGACCATGTTGACTATCACACTAAGCGCACCATCGACAGGGCCGCGGGAGGTAAATTGCGTGATAAGAAGGCCGAGGAGTCTTGGGCAATTATCGAAGAGCTCGCTGTTGATAATCATGAGATATGGGAATTTAAACATACGATAGAAGCGGCCATCAATGCAGTCTCGGCATCTGGAGGAACCACCGAAATCCCCGATGAACTCCTATGTAAACTTGAGGCAAAAGTTGACTATTTTGAGGAAAGGCAAAGGCGACCTTTAAGTCCTAGACAAGCCACTGTCAATTCTGTCTCAAAACCAACTTCGGCACCATTATCTGAGTCACCTTCTAGAGAACATGTCGAGACTTTTCAAAGGTGCACCCCACCTTGTTCCCCTACCAAGGAACTTAGCTCGGAGTTTGAGGCTAGGATGAGAGAATATATGGCAACTCACTCAGATCGGCTTGCTAGGTTTGAAGAAGCAGTTTATAAGCAAAAATAGGAGATGCAGGAGAAAATGAATGAGATGTTGATTTATGTGATAACGATACGATGCCAGTTTTATATGAAGGTTTTATGACTTTTATGAAATGCGTTTTTAAAGGAATACTTTTACGATAAAAAGGTTTTTAAATAATTTTCTAAAGTCCTTAATCTGTTTTATTCTCTAAGATTTCTCATGACTTTCTTTAACATCTTTTGATTATTTAACATCAAATTTTGAACATTTGTTATGAACCCTTTTGCTATTATGAACCTTTGATTAGAACCTCATGATATGAATCTTTGATTTGGACCTTTGACTTGAACCATCGATATGATCCCTTTGTATGATTTCCTATTTGTTGATCCTTGTGATTTGATATGATTTGATATCCGTTTGCCTGCTATAGTTTCTTTCCTTATAGCATTTCTTATTTCTATGCCCATTATATGTTTTGCCTATATGTGTTAGACTTATTAGCCAGTCATGGGGAGTCCATGGCCTTGCCACTGATGCACCAGTGGTATTGACACTATCTGTGGAGGTGGGTTTTTGTCCACAGCGTTCCCTTTAAGCTAGCTATTCAGGCCTATATTTATTATTGTATATGTTTACTTAGCCTAGAGCTTTGTACATATATACTTGTTTTATAGGGGGCGAATGGATGCGTCCAAAGTAATTTGTTTAGTATTATTTGGTGAATGTTTTGGTGTGTGTGCAATACACCCTTTTCACATTTGGTACAATGGAGGTCATGACTCCTATGTACAATTAATATATATATTGTTGGGCATTCCTATTTGTTCTACTTCTCTATGATTCTTATTATCTTGTCATCTCTAATGTGATTAACTTACGCTTGCTTTATTTCTTTTGCTTACACTTATGATTCATTTCATTTCCTTGAGTGTTTGGTATCCATTATCCGTATTTCCTTTGATCATATTCTATGTTTCAATATTCTTGATTTCTATCTCAGCAGGTTCACTTGGACTTATGTCGTACTCACTTTCGTTTTCCTTTTGTTATTAGTTTTCGTTTGTTTATATCTGTTCACTGGGCTTTTTAAGCTCAGCCGCATTTCTTTTCCTGCGGCAGGTTTTAGAAGGAAGCTGGGTTGAGTGAAGAGTACTTAGGAGCTCTTAGTGGACTACATTGTTGATACCCTTTCATGGATTAGAGTTTTGACTTAGAGTTTTCCTTTTGGTTCTTAGCTTGTTATCAGTTTTGGAAGTTGTGATGTTTATAATTTGTCCTTTATCTTTTCATTAGAACTGCATTGTAATCCTTGTATTAGTAATGTATTTCCATTTACTTGTGTTCTGATTTGACTCCAAAATGTTACACTTTAGCCCTTTTCGGGTAGGGGTGTTACAGTTTTGGTTTCAAAGCCAGGTTTGATTGGCGGATTCAAAACCCGTAGAGCTTAGGCTGTGACCTGTGGGTATTAGGCCCGCTAAGTTTTGCACCATAGGAGTTATGAAACAACCTTTGAGAACTTGCGTTAGGATTTCCACTCTGAAACTTAAGTTATGACCGGTGAGGATTGGCTAGCCTATAGGAAATTTGTTTAGGTATCGTTGCTTCCGCATCACTCTGATTCGTGCCTTACTTCTAGTTGAGCTTTTTCAGATTTCTCCTTCTGGAGATTTGAAGCCTATCATTTTGCATAACATGAGTTTAGTGACCAAGTAAGTTTAGAATGCGTTGAGAATTTTGTGGTAATGTTTGACATTACATAAGTTTTATCTTCTTTGATTTCAACCTCTGATTCATTTGTTAACCCTTTAGATGCCTCTACAGGCGCTCTGAGAATTTCTATGATCATGACGTGTTTGACACGTTCTGTGAAATCTCTTGCTTTTGATAAGCATATTTAAGTTTCCCTACACCATTAGATTTTGCCTTATCCAGTTGTATTCCTATGAGAAATCTTGTGGTGATCAACCACGAGGATAGGAATATTATTCCTCACTTCTAAATGATAAGATTCGCTATGCTGAGCTATCTTTCCTTGGAAAGTTTAAATTCGACTGTCATGCTGATATTGACTGGTGGATTGAGCATCAAGATGCTAACTACTGTCATACTAGGTCTCTCCTTTGACATTTTGAACCATTCTGGTTTATTTTTGTCATGATTTCTGATTGTTAAACTTTTGTTATCCTTACTAACCTGGAAACTCGTATGTTACTTTCGCGGTTGTGGAGTTTTACTAGCATCTATTCTTGTTTCCAGTGGGATGAATCTCACTTTGAGAGTCATTTTGCAATCCTAATTCTTCCAATGAATCCCTGAATGAACCACCCAGATTTTCCACCAATTATGAATTTGATTTGACTTAGTACTGAGAAATGTTTAGTCGCGAAACGAGGTAGAATATGATTTCAATAAAGGCATGTTTATATGATGCAAGTATTATGACGCCTGGCCAACGTGATTATAATTACATCATATAACTTGAACTTATAGGGATCATAGGATATCTTTGAGGAGTGCCTGAGAACAGTTAAGTTTGATGAGACAGAACCCTATTCGTATAGGACGACGTTTTGCCTGATTTTGAAACTCCATATTGAATAGCACCAGTCGAATTGAGAGAACTGGAGGAGTGGCAACCAAAAAAAAATAAATAAAAAAAATAAAAACTATGAAATGGTTTGTTGTCTTAGTGTATCTCCTTGGAGTGCTTCAATTTTTTTCCCCGATGAAGAAAGATGGTAGCAGAAGATTATGTATTGACTTCTGGAATCTGAACCGTATCACTATTTGAACCCATTATTCCCTACCGTGAATCGACGATGTATCTGATCAACTTTAGGACGCGGAGTTTTCCTTTAGATGGATTTATGGCTTGAAGTTATTCCAAAAATTTAATTTCGTATTCATATTGGCCACTATGACTGTTAATGATGCTAATAGTATTAGCTAATGCTTTGACTGTTTATTGAATTTGATAAATCGTGTCTTTCATGAGTACTTAGACAAATTGGTCATATTATGACATATTAGTACATTCAGAGACGAAGGAGAAACATGAGAATCATTTTCGTATTATGTTGGGAACATAAGGATCAATTGTATATTCTGGAAACATGATATTGGTTGGAAGATGTTCACGACTTGCGTTACCATTGAGGAATTTTATGAGTAAAGAAGAGAAGCTTAGTTTGGATGAGAACATAGTTTTGAAAAAGCTGAAATTGAAATTAGCTTCAACTTCCATACTTTCAGGTAGTACCAATTTTGGGATGTTTCAAGAAGAGACTTGGTTATACCATTATGCAGCACGGGAAGGTTATTGCTTACGCATCAAGACAATTAGAACCATTTAAGGAGAATTACTTAAGGCGTGACTTGGAATTGGCAGCAGTGTGGTTGCTCTTAAGATTTGAAAGACATATCTTTCAAGGTAAATTTGGTGGCAGATGCATTTAGGAAGAAATTTGAAGTTCGGTTTGTCTTGGAGATTGAGCTTAAGAAAATCAAGACTTAGAACTCAGGGAAGTTGAGTCGTGGCGAACATGAAAGTTGAATCCAATTACAAATTTTAGAAGCTCAGGAGCAAGATGGCGAACTATGATCTGTGTTAGAAGACTAGAGAGAAGTTGTTATGATTGAGGCACAGTTTTACTTTCTCTATCCCTCTTAGTTGTACTAAGATGTATAAGGGATCTAAGCAGAATTTTCAGATGGAATGGCATGAAACTGGTTGTGATCACATTAGTGACGATGAGCTTAGTATGTTACAAGTCAAGATTGAACTTCAACATGCAAGGGAGTTCCTTCAACTTATGGACTTTTCGACTTAGAAGTAGGATTAGACTTCTCATGAACCTTGTAACGAAACCTCCTCGCACATTTGAGAAGAATGATATAATTTGAGTGGTGATGGATCGTTTGATTAAGTCAGCTCATTTTGCCTCTTAAAATGTGTATTCAGTTAGCAAGTGGGCATAAATCCTTCGATAGAATATTATTCAATTACATGGCGCACCTGCAATGATCGTGTCAGAGATTCGCATTTTACTTCACATTTCTAGGAAGGACTACTAAAGGCTTGAGGGACCAGACTCAAGTATAGTAATTCTATTCACCTACAGACTGATGGATAAGCAGAACAACTATTCGAACTTGGAAGAAGGGTTGAGCAGGAAGTTTGACCAGTGGTTGGTCTGGTTGTGTTTGCTCATTAAGAATTATGTCATGCAAGTGACAAGGGTTTTCCTTTCAGATTTTGTATGAACGGAGATGTAGAATACCTTCTGGTTGAATTAAGTCGGGAAGCTGCTTATTGAATGTTCGGAGTCAATTACAATGACTAATGGATTAGTTATCATTGTGTAAGAGAAATTCTGAAACTTTAAACCAGGAATTTGTGTGTCTGGTGTGATGTTCCGTATAGAAGAGTTATGACATTTTGGCATATATGCAAGATTTGGTTCGTGATACGTCAATCCTTAGATTCATTCTTATCAGTGTTGTTATCCTATCTCTCCCATTTTACATTCCGATACGATTCGATACTCCGATGTATGCTTAGTTAATCGTCAGTACGAATAGGTTACCAACCTCTTTAGGAAACTCTCGGTATGTCTGATAATTCGATATATGCTTCTTTGGTTATTAGCAAGGTTCTTAGTTCATTCAGAACCTGACTGGACATGCGAAATTTCTACCATCTAGCATCACTTCCGTATTAATTCTATATTCATCTGATGTTCATGTATCTCTTTGTGAGATTTCGACTATCATCTGTTTCATGTTCAATTCGTACTCATTGGATTAGATTTGTTTTATGTGGAGAACCCGAGGCTCTCCTATTTGTTTGGATCGGATGATGAGAAACAAACACTTCCGTTCGTTGAAATCCTTTGGAAGGACCTCTCCGAGCATGAGGTTAACTGTCGTCATTTCTCTTCGTAATTTGATACTTATCCGTCTAACTTTTGCGACTTCAATTTTCGAGGACGAAATTTTTCTTTTCAGAAGGGAAGAGTTGTAAAACCCGACATTTTTTTTGAACCATAATTTTTGCACTATTTTAATACTATACATTATACAAGAATACATGATATGAAATCCTAGACATAAACAATCCATTATATAAAATACTTAAACTATTTCCTATCCTTAATAATAATAATAATAATAATAATAATAATAATAATAATAATCTGCTACAACCGAAAATCCTAAGCCCATTTCTTTCTTTGGGCAGTAGGAGGTAGAGATAAGAATAACACCAAATCTCTTCAAAATATAAAAGATTTGCATGCCTTGTCTATTCCTATCTCATACACACAGAATTCCCAAAATTTTGTACACGCCTTGCCATAATAACGAGAACCGTATATCATTCTTTCTCTCCCATCTCCTCTCAATCTCAACATCGACCCATAACTAGAAAACACCCATACAAACACATAATCGGCTGCTACTATTTCTGGCTCCATTTTCCATTTGAATATCAAGCCTGCAAAGGGGGTGTTTGATCGTGGCTTGGTGGTGATTGGTTGCGGGTTTTAGCAGATTCGAGGGGTTTAGTTTTGCTCGCGGTTTCTTTTGGTTCGTTGCTGTTTTTTTCCTGTTGATCACGCTTCGAGGGTAATCCTATTAACCTTGTTCGATTCTTCCTTTCGTTTGATCACTATGTACACCTAAAACATGTTCACAAGTAAACTTATATGAATCAGCGTGATTTTATGAAAGGGTACATGCATGCTATAGGATTTATCTTCACTTGAAATAATAAAAGTATCACATGAAATCATGAAATCGGGTATAAAACATATGGGTTTGAACATGTTGAATCGGATTTAAAAGATTAAGAGTTTTAAAACATGTGAATATATGTCGTATGGAATATGTAATATTGTGTGTGAGTCAGAAATAAAAGATGGTCATTCGTGCATGGATTTAAAAGAGTATAATACGTGAAGAGTTCTTAGCATGTTATCGCTTCATTGTTTTCTTTTCTTTTCGATCGACCAAGATTCGACCCTAAGTCTTAACTAAAACGAGCAAGATAAAATGAACCATATGTATATGCGTAAGCGTGATGTGTGTGGGTATGTTTGCATGCGAATCTTATTCATTTTTGAGCTGGTTACCTCATTTTTGTTCGTCTCAATAAGACCTCGTTGGATTCATGTCCGTTTTCGAGTCGATGGTTGTGCTTGTTCACGTTTAGTTTTGCATGGCATGGAGATATCTTAACCATATAATTATAATAATCTGATATGAATAATAAGCATGGCATACTAATATTAAAAACCTTTTCATGAGTCACATGCAGATATGTATTTGAAAGAGTGTATTGGATAAGTTGTAGGGACTTGGGTTTGGCGTCGGTTAGAGTCGAATAGGGTGAAATGCACGTGTTTGTTTTAAAGTATGTTGCATGTTTTGTTCGAAATAAAATGAGTCTGCTTGAGTGTGTATGTATATATTGAAGAGTAAAATGGACATGGGGCGTATATGTTTATAAATGTGATAATAATATTTTGGGTCATCGCGGTCTAAATTAAAGATGATGATGAGTAAAGTACAACGAAGATGGGTTATTAAATCTTGGGTCGTCGCGGCATAAATATTAATATCGGATGTACGTTAATAAATTATATAAAATTATAACGACGGAGTCTAACATTATTATCTTAAAATAAATTTATAAAATAAACGTTTAAAATAATCGTATTTGATCTTTTAATATTTAATTTTGATAATTGACACAATTAATCCTAAACTATTATAATTGTCATTTTAACCCTTGAAAATTATTAAAGTATTAAATTATTATTTCGGTAAAACTTACTTAATAAAAGGAAAGTTACTAAAAATGAAAAGCTGACTAAAATGAGGAGTCTGATTTAAAATAAGTTATTGACAATAAAACGGTCATGAATTCGTGTAGATTCGCCAAAGAAGGAGTTGTTCCAATCTTTATGTTTCCTGTTGTGTTTGCAATAGCGGTCTAAGGTACAGATATTCTAACCTTTAAGTAAGGTTTCTTATGACTCAAGATCCGTTCCGTTGCCACTATTAAGATTTCTGATCTTTATACGCCTGATATCATTGGTTCATTTGATACTATAATTTCATATGAAGACCCTTTTAAAAATATAACCCGATGACTTTTGAGAAAAACTAGTTTTGAAATGATTTATGTGATAACGATACGATGTCAGTTTTATATGAAGGTTTTATGACTTTTATGAAATGCGTTTTTAAAGGAATACTTTTACGATAAAAAGGTTTTAAATAATTTTCTAAAGTCCTTAATTTGTTTTATTCTCTAAGATTTCTCATGACTTTCTTTAACATCTTTTGATTATTTAACTTCAAATTTTGAACATTTGTTATGAACCCTTTTGCTATTATGAACCTTTGATTTGAACCTCATGATATGAATCTTTGATTTGGACCTTTGACTTGAACCATCGATATGATCCCTTTGTATGATTTCCTATTTGTTGATCCTTGTGATTTGATATGATTTGATATCCGTTTGCCTGCTATAGTTTCTTTCCTTATAGCATTTCCTATTTCTATGCCCATTATATGTTTTGCCTATATGTGTTAGACTTATTAGCCAGTCATGGGGAGTCCATGGCCTTGCCACTGATGCACCAGTGGTATCGACACTATCTGTGGAGGTGGGTTTTAGTCCACAGCGTTCCCTTTAAGCTAGCTATTCAGGCCTATATTTATTATTGTGTATGTTTACTTAGCCTAGAGCTTTGTACATATATATTTGTTTTACAAGGGGCGTATGGATGCATCCTATGTACTTTGTTTAGTATTATTTGGTGAATGTTTTGGTTTGTGTGCAATACACCCCTTTCACATTTGGTACAATGGAGGTCATGACTCCTATGTACAATTAATATATATATTGTTGGGCATTCCTATTTGTTCTACTTCTCTATAATTCTTATTATCTTGTCATCTCTAATGTGATTAACTTACGCTTGCTTTATTTATTTTGTTTACACTAATGATTCATTTCATTTCCTTGAGTGTTTGGTATTCACTATCCGTATTTCCTTTGATCATATTCTATGTTTCCATATTCTTGATTTCAATCTCAGCAGGTTCGCTTGGACTTATGTCGTATTCACTTTTGTTTTCCTTTTGTTATTAGTTTTCGTTTGTTTATATCTGTTCACTAGGCTTTTTAAGCTCAACCGCATTTCTTTTCCTGCGGCAGGTTTTAGAAGGAAGCAGGGTTAAGTGAATAGTGCTTAGGAGTTCTTAATGGACTACATTGTTGATACCCTTTCATGGATTAGAGTTTTGACTTAGAGTTTTCCTTTTGGTTCTTAGCTTGTTATCAGTTTTGGAAGTTGTGATGTTTATAATTTGTCATTTATCTTTTCATTAGAACTGCATTGTAACCCTTGTATTAGTAATGTATTTCCATTTACTTGTGTTCTGATTTGACTCCAAAATGTTACACTTTATCCCTTTTCGGGTTGGGGTGTTACAATATATATATATATATATATATATATATATATATATATATATATATATATATATATATATATATATATATATATATATATATATATATATACTACCTTATAATGTATATGTTTAAGACAAAAAAATATTTCTTTAATAAGAATTTGCATACACATATAATTAAAAGCCTAGAAATTTAATTGTTTTTAAAAAATCTGGGTTGTTACAAGCATAACTTTCAATGCATGTAATATTTTAATACTTACAAGAAAAGAAGCATAGTGTACACCACTTTAATGAACATAATTTTCAGACTTACAAGACAAGAAGTATAGTGTACACCACTTTAATACACATATTAAAAATAAATAAATAAAAAAATCCAAACACATTAATGCTATTTATTGTAGCCAATTAATTAACTGTTCAATAAATACAATTAATACAGTTATTAAAACACCATTTACATAAAAAATACAAATTATCAAGCATATTGTACAACCAAATTAAACACATTCATGCATTAAATGTCACTAATACAAATAATAAAGCACATTATATAAATAATCAAGCCCGAACAGGCAACGGGCTTAATGGGCTTGAGCCCGGACTAATAAGTTGTTTATATATATATATATATATATATATATATATATATATATATATATATATATATATATATATATATATATATATATATTTCAAACATCATATTCTTTTCATTATGTTTTTTTTATATTGTTAAAATTTAAAAATCTTATAATTTTATTCTCTAATTTAAACAAATTTTGTGTGCTTTTTCTTTCACATGGAAAAGGATTGCTACGGCCCCACTTTCTGAAAATGATGGTACATCTAGTAAATGCGACATCAGAGTTAGAATCATCTCTCTTTGGAACCAGTATTTTGGCACTAGCATCAAACAAAAATATCTTGTATTGATATGATTCTAAGTAGGAACATGTCTAATTATGTATTCATAACCAAACCACTAAAAACATTCCAGATCTAATCTAAACACTGAAGTTAATGTTATTTTTCATACAAGAGGGAACCAAGATTCATGCATCCATCAACAGGGGCGGTGCCAGAACTTTATTGTCGAGGGGGCAAAATATGATAATTTTTAGAAACTACACAAAAAATTAGTCCGTTGGAGCGGCAAATTACAAAAATAACCGAAAATTTTCAAAAATTTACACTACAATTTTTTTCGCCAGGGTGTTACGTGACCCCCAGGACCCCCTTTTATCTCCGCCCCTGTTTATCAATAATCTAGTAGTTGTTGATTTTTATATTCTTCTGCACCAAGATAACTATCATGTGATATGAAACTTCAAATGTTATGAAGAATATAAACAACTTATGTTGAGTTTCGTAAATGTTATTAGTCGCTTGGTTCAGAACATTGATATGACGGTTATAGAACCAGAAAGCAAGCCTTAACAATTTTTAGGGTTCAAACTACAAAATCTGAGTTAGGCAACTAAAAATACCAGTGTTGCAAAAATCGGCCTACAAGGCCGATTAATCGGCGATTACAAGTTGAACGGCCTTGGACCTTGGAGCGAATTACAAGGTAATCGGCCGATTAATCGGCCTTGGACCTTGGAATCGGCGATTAATCGGCCAAAAATCGCTACACGGCTCTCGACCGCCTCGGAACCGATTCACGATTTTTGCAACATTGAAAAATACTATATTTTTTATATTAGTAAGATTAACTTTGTTTTTTTAATTTGTATAGTGGTGTGACAATCTCATCCATACTTTGAAATGAACTAGCTCTTATACTGCATGCTTTTTAGTTTTATCAAGGAAAATGCAACATCAATAAAATCCCATAATCATGCTTATTATCTTGGGCTTTGGCCTATGAACTACATCATTATTTAATGGACTTGTCTACTTCATAAAACACAAGGCCCGTAAGCTATTACTAATCTATTACATTAAGTTGCAAGTTCCGTACAACTAACTATGATCACCACTAGGGGTGAGAAAAAAACCGAAAAGACTGAATAAACTGAAAACCGAACCGAAAAAAACCGAATCAAACTAATAACCGAACCGAATATGCTAAAATCGAAACGAACCAAACTATCGGTTCTCGAGTTGGATATGAGTTTAGCAGTCTGAACCGAAAACTGAATTCATAATATATATATATATATATATATATATATATATATATATATATATATATATATATATATATACTATTAAAATGTTATCTTAATATAAAAAAACATTTTATGTTTGATTTTTTTTTTTTTTTTTGCTAAATATCTATATAATTATTGATTTTTTAAAAAATAAATAGTGAAATCCGGGTTATTCAGGTCAACCCAAGAACTGAACCGAATTCAAATTCGGTTTTCGGTTCGGTTCGGTTGAATTCTAGTTCAGTTCAGTTCGGTTTTCGGGTTGACCCCAAAAAAATTTTTAACCGAACTAACCCAATTGAATAACCCGAGAACCGAACCGGTCAACACCCCTAATCACCACTTCTAATGCTAACAATCTCCCACTAAGGGGTGATCATTTAGATATGTCTTTGAAGATGATTCCTTGTGGTTTGATCTTGGATCTTCTTTAGTAGTCTTCAGTTCTTTTCACTTGATCCTGAACCTTGTTTTGTAATAGATTTGCTTGTTCCATTGTTTCAATCATGTTTAGTGTTCTTTATCTGAAACTCTTTCCTTTTTGACTTTATCATTGTCTTTGAGCCTTTATCCTTTTCTTCTTGCCTTTGTCGTCATTGCATATGTCAACATCTTCAAGCATCGTCTGTTTGTCTTGTCCACAATACTCATACCTTTGTCTTTAAAAATTTATTTTGTCTTTCCTTGTTTCTTCCATGAACTTGTCTTTGTTACTCTTGAATTTTTTGTCGTTCCATGAGTTGATTTTGTTGAAGGTGAAATGTATGAGTATGAGTATATGGAGTTAAAGATGTTGTTATTACCGATATAGATGATGGTGTTGGATCTGAAGTTGTTGCAATCGTTAGTACCTGCTCCGAACCACTAGGGTTCGTTTCAAACCTAAAAAGGAGTGACCCTTAGACATTTGTATTACCAAATCTTCAGGATTTCCGGCCGATCCTTGTGAACTACCTACTGGAGATGGAAACACTAAAGTTGTTTCTGGATGTACCCCTTGCACTTCATCATTTTTGGTTTGAATAACCATCAAATCCGTTAGGACCATTATCAACCCTCTCGATATGTTCAAGGATTGACCTACCGTTATAGGAACGAATTCAGAAATGGATGCGTCATAGACGCTAGCAACGCGTCGAATCTCTTTAGTAGGATTTTGGGAAAATTGTCCAAATATACATTCAACTTGCCACATTTTACTATTGTATGCACTGAACTTTTTTTTTTCTATTATATACACAAACTTTACTAATCACCCTTATTGTATCAATAAAACGTCTTTTTGATGACTAATCATCCCTATTGTATCAACTTGCCACGTTATCAAAAAGGCGTTTTATTGATACAATAAGGATGATTAGTAAAGTTTGTGTATATCATAGGAAAAAAAAAAGTTCAGTGCATACAATAGTAAAAGGTGACAAGTTGAATGTATATTTGGACAATTTTCCCTAGGATTTTCGGCACTAAATTTCTAAAGCATATGTATTAAAGAAGCTAGCAACGCTTTTTGAATATCCACTTTGGCCATTTTACCTTGAGCCGATGCACTAAGAGCATTAGGTACGGTACCGTGGGAATTTTTTGCTGCCACGTCAGCAAAAAGCTCCATGGCACCAGAAATCCCACGGCACCACATTTCAGGGGTATCGTTGGCACCAGAATTTCTGATGCCGTCAGCCCCTTTTTTTTTTTTTTTTTTTTTTACTTAAATTAAAATATATACAATATAAACTAAATAAACTTCATTAATATTAAAAACAAACATTACATATAAAAAAAACACACACACACTACGTTAAAAGGAAAAAAATACAAACTAATTATTCAAGTTCCATAAATGTTCAACAAGGTCTTGTCGAAGGTCGTCGTGAACTTTTCGATCTCGAAGTTCTTTATTTTTTCTAATATGTAAATCACATCTTTCGATCCAAGTTTCTGGCATGTTCGGGTATTTATGATCACGTCTTTTGAATTGAGCTTGTAAGGCCTTTGGACAATTTTTCCAACTTTGAAGATAGCGTTCTCGATCATTAAAAAAAACATCATACGGATCGAAATTATGGTCGTTGAGAATTGTTTGGTTAGGATTGGTTGGATTCATGATTGAAAATACTTAAGATGTAATAGATTGGAAGTGTGTTTGAAGTATGAGTAATAAGGGGTATTTTTTTTTTTTTTTTTTTTTGTTGAAATTGTCATAAACGGCTATATAGCCGTTGGTACCATTTGGTTTTTCAAAAGACATGCCAACGTTCCAATATTCACATAGTATAAAAAGAAAAATAAAATAAAAAATAAAAAAAAAAAAAAAAAAAAAAATAGCTGACGGCGTTGAGCCGTGGGTACGGCGTGAGCACCGACGACGCCACCACCGGTACGGTGCGCCGTCGGTTTTTTTTGAGTTGGTGGTGACGGCGCAAGCGATGGCTCACCCGTACCCCATGCTCTAAGGACTCTAACAACGCTTTTAGGTGAGTACTTAAAGTAACATAACATGTTCCCAACCGATTTGGCCAATGATTATCAATCTACATCTCCTCGATCACTTAGATTACCAGTTAGCACTTTGTTAAAATTATTAATAGAGACAACTTAGTGACCTACGTTTAGCAGTGGTATGATGTTAACACTGGTAGGATTTCATGATGATCCTCGTGAAAGATCTTATAGATTATTATCATATAAATTTATCTCATTACATCATATCCAGCAAAGCTACTAAAGCTTGTGATTTACGAATACCTGGATCACATAGATTACCAGTTTGCACTATAATACATAAATAACACATTTGACATTTCTAATAACATTTTGAGGGTTAACAAAAGATTTCCATTGGCTTGAAACATTTGATTAAAAGAGTATATATATTTAGACGAGGGATAAGATTTTGTAATCTTTCGCACGCTTTTCACAGTTTTCCCTTTGTGATTTTACGTTGTGTCACCCTTTTGGTACGGAGAACAAAAGTTATGGTAAAATTTGGGAAATTGGCCATTTTGATTTTTTCGTATCACAATAAGGTAAAACTATTTTCTAACCTCAAGCTCTAATGATATCAACCAGCTACCTTAAAAGCTTGAGCCCAATCATATGATGTCTTGATCCAACTAAAGGACGCGAGTTCGATTCCGTTCCGCAAGCATGGTTGGGTATTGGGTGGAGGTATTTCACAGGCATCAAACATTTGCTGGGTAGGGTTGATGGGTACCATTATGATACACAGGGTTGAAGTGTCCCTGCCAATCTACAATTTTTTTTTTTTTTTTTTAATCCAACTTTTAAGTGGTAACAGGATAAGCTTCACATGTTAGATCCGAAATCATTAAATAATGACATACATCAAGTAAAAATGCACTATGTTAAAGATAAAGTTGATGTTTAAGAAAAACAGATCAAACATATGACATTTTTTTTATAATAATTTAATAAATAAATAAATAAATAAATTCATTTTTTTTTTTAACATCAAAATAAATTCAATTGGTTGATCTTTTCGTTATACAAACGAATAGGGTTGTAAACGAACCGGACGAACACGAACGGAGCTCTGTTCATTTTCGTTCATTTAATTTTAACCGGACAAATAAACGGACATAGACGTTTAAACGGACGAATTTTCTTCTTCATGTTCGTTTATTAAGAAAATGAATTGTTCATGTTCGTTTATGTTCGTTCATTAAGACACTAAACGAATATAAATGATCGAACATAAATAAAAATAGACAAACAAGCATAAACTTTATTGAATTCTTCACAATTGTTTTATAAGTGTTGTTTTGTTTAAACAAATCAATTTTTAAAATTATAAAATTAAAAGCTATGATATATGAACGTAAATAGATAAATAAACATAAACAAACTTTAAAAAACGCCTAATCGGACATTCACGAATATAAATGAACGAACGAGAATTTTATTCATGTTCGTTCATTTAACTAAACGAACGTAAAATATTGTTCGAGTTCGTTCATTTAATAAACGAACGAACATAAACGAACTTTTTACCGAACGATTCATAAAATGTTCACTGAACGTTCAGTTCGTTTACAGCTCTACAAACGAACGTCTTCCTTTCGTCATACATACCAATTGGTTGACTTAGTTTTATATTTGTTATTCATTAAAGGTATATTTGGTATTCATTAAAGGTAATGTTATCAGGAAGCTTCGTGGAAGCTGCCTCTTAGCGATGTTTTCTTCTTTTTTTTTCGATCAATTTAGCGATGTTTTTGTGAAATTTCACAAATTTCAAAACTACGTACAAACCAAACACCAAACCACCAACTACTTCTTTTCTTACGGTAAAAAAAAAAAAAAAAAAAAAAAAAAACCTACTGCTTTCCATATTCATTGATCCTTTCTCTTTCCCTTATCAAGGTCTGTTGCAAAATCATCAATCCCCTTTATATTTAGAGATCTGATCATTTGAATTATATAGCCATCGTGACAACACTGAACAAGCTTCCTGTTTTCATTATCTTGAAAGGTATACTATATATTCTGCTTAATGAGGTTATCATATAATAATGATGCTTGAAAACCCATAACGATACCAAATTAACTGTTTATTATCGGATTGTATTAATTATAAAATGACTATGCTACGTTTTGACATTTTATTTTGACAAACCAATGAGCTTCTGTATGTGATCCAGATTTTGAGACGGTGTCATCTCTCCTGAGTCAGTAAACTAGTTACATTCGATCTCAAAGGTTAGCTTCGATTTTGGGTAGTTTCGATTTATTTTTCGGTAGTTTCGGTTTTATCTCGTTTTATGAAAGTATGTTACAATTTATGTTAGTGATTTCATAGATTAGATTATGCTGCTCCTGTGCATCATATATAAAGTAATTCATTAGGATTTAGGTTAGTTATTGATGGTGGGGGTGCCACAACCACCTCACCTTTGGCATGTGGAACATCATAGAATGCACCCAACACCACTTCCAGCTCACCCATTGTTGTATCTTGAGTTAACTACATTTTTGGTCCTCGTGGTTTACCGGGTATAACGGTTTTGGTCCAAAACTGAATTTTGTAACGGATCCAGTCCAAGATCCGACGACCCGTAACACTTTTGGTCCATTTTTTGTTGACTGTCAGTTTGACTAGTTAAAAAAGTGTGAAATGACTAAAATACCCTCAAATGATGATGTACAATGACTAAAATACCCTTTTTCTGCATTATTATTATTATTATTATTATTATTATTATTTAAAAACACAAACACACAACATAATCAAACACTTCCACCTTCAATTTTTTCCCGATCACCTCATATCTCATATGTAACCCTTGCCTGCTGCTATATAACATATAGGAAATTGCCTACTTTTCTTTTATAGAAATTAAAAATGGTTCAACACTTATAACAATTTACAATAATTAAACCTCTTAAAAACTCTTGCCTTGTTTCTTTTATTCATACTCTATCCCAAATCTTTGTTTTCTTATCACAGATTGTTGTATAAAAAGTCTTGGTAACTCTTTACTTTCACAAAGCTTTTTCCATCTCTTTACTTTGTTTTCTTATGTCAGTTTGTCAGTGTTCATAACAAGATTCGACAGTGAGGTTCCAAGCATACCGAAACACAACATCACCTCTTTATCCTCCATTCCTCAACCATACCAAAATACACAATCACTACTCTTTATCCTCCATTTTTTTCTTTTGCCATAAACTCTCTTTTTAAACACCCACCTTCATCATCAAAACCCACACCACCATGAAACCCTCACCGCCGCCACCAACCCCTCTCCCTACTGCCACCACCACGAGACCATCACAACCACCACGAAACCCTTACCACACTCTCCTTCCTCCCCACCCACAACCGCTAAAATAACTCCATAACCACTCACTCAAATACCCATCAAATATAACCTATTTACTTATGTTTTTCTTTAATTTTTTCCTTTTGATATCAAGGATGCTTACATAAAACTCGAATCAAACCCCCAAATTTCAGTTGTCTTCTACTTCATTTAACCTCAGATCTATAGCAAAATCGAATGGCTATGGTGGATGTGATGGTGCCGCAGATATGGGGACGCGATGATAGTGATGTTGATGGTGATGTTATGTTTTGGAGGTGGTGGGGTGAGAGATTTGATGAGTGTTTAGAGTAGGGGAAAAAAAGAGGAGATAAAGAGTAGTATGGTGGCTAGTGGTGTGTCAAGTTTTGTTGTGTCGCCGGAGGTGGGGTGGTGATCGGGAGTCTGGGGAGGGAGAAGAACAAGATAGAGAGAGTGTGTGAGTTTGTGAATGTGTTTGTCGGTAAGTGGGTGAATGTTTTGAGATTGTGAAAGTAAAGGAGTAGAATAAATGAATTGACAAAATTACCCTCGTATTTAACAGTCAAACTTGGTCAAACTAACGACGTTATTAACTTTGGACCAAAAGTGTTACGGGTCGTCGGATCTTGGACTGGATCCGTTACAAAATTCAGTTTTGGACCAAAACTGTTATACCCGGTAAACCACGAGGACCAAAAATGTAGTTAACTCTTGTATCTTTTATTGTGGTGGTGAGTTGTGACTACCTTTATCTAATCAAAAAATTGTGAGCCTTGTGGGTGTTTTTGTTATTATTTATTTTGGTTGCGACTTGTGAGTGTATGTGAGGTATGTTTGTATAATACATAGACATAGACAGGATACTCAGCCTTCTCTAACACGCCCGATCACTTTATTATTTACTTTATAAAATTCTTTTATGATCATTATTACATCTAGTTTTAAAGTTGATTTAAATCTTTTAAAGAAAAACATGAGATTGAGATGTTGATGTCGTGGATCCATATTTATATAAGGGTGGCAATTAATGTTGCCGGCTCATGTTGCGGCACAATATAAAACAATAAATAAGGCTATTCACAGTGGGCCGGGAAAAATCGGTTGCCCACATCGATCGACCGAATTCGAAATCGGTCATCACCATTGTGGAACATCGGTCGCCGGATCACAAATTTGAATATCGTTCGAGAAACCAACCGATATTTCACAAACACATCTTTCATTTATTAATGCTAATGACAAAAGTTAACATCAAATAAATTGCATAGAAACTTGAAGATTACCAAGTTTGCTTTCGAAGAAATGGAAATGCAAATTCTCATTAACATGATGATGCAGTTGATAGTTGTTTATTCTCTTTGTGGCTGCATTTGATAGTTGTTGTGTTTCAAGATGATGCATTTCTCAGTCACCACACATGCAATTTGACAAAGTAATGCTATGGCAAGAACAAGTAGTTACACGTATAGAGCAAACAAATAAAAGCAATACACGTATAGAGCATGTTACACGTATAGAGCAAACAAATTACATTTACATGCATGCATGTTTAAAAATGTTTAAAAAAAAATGACGATGATACAATATGGGTTGCCACTGTGATGAGAGAGGTGAATATGGGTTGAGGAGAGAGAATGCTGAGGTGGCAGCCGGAAAGATAATGCAATATAGGTCACCACTGCGAGAAGCCTAAAACATGAACTTGATAGAAGTGTTGAAAAGCAGTGTGCCTTTATCAACTTTTACCAATTTGCCCTGTTTCCGTAACTTCATGTTTGATTTTGAACAATTTTGTTGGGTGGATTAAGTGGACACACATTAGCAAAACCTTTAATTTTAGGGTTTTGCTAATATGTATTTAATGGGCAGTGCATAAGATGTAATTAATGAATATAAAATTTCTTTTTAAATCAGAAAATGCATTCAATTAATACTCCCTTCGTCCCTTATTAAATGTCCATGTTTGACTTTTCAAGTCTTTATTTATCAATTTTGACCTTAAATATTTTTACTTGTGTTATATAGTATTTGATAAAAATTATACACAATTAAAATACATTTAAAACTTAATTCATTCATATATTTTGTATCAAATATTATATTACACAAACAAAAATATTTAAGGTCAAAGTTGAGAAAGAAAGACTTTGAAAATTCAAACATGACATTTAATAAGGGACAGAGGGAGTATTAATTAAACTCAAAAATTACCTTAATTAAATAGAAATGTGATATTAATTAATTTGAACCTTCCATATATAAATAGATAAACATGTACTCAATGGGCACACATTAGCAAAACCAACTTTAGGGTTTTGCTAATATTTGCCCATTGAGCATTGCATAAGATGTAATTAATGAATATAAAATTTACTTTTAAATCAGAAAATGCATTCAATTAATATTAATTAAACTAAAACATTACCTTAATTAAATAGAAATGTGATATTAATTAACTTGAACCTTATATATGTAAATAAATAAACATGTACTCATTAGCAAAACCCTTAGGGGGCGTTTGGTTGGAGCAATTTAGAATTTCGGAATTTTAAATTTTAGAAAATTTAAATTCTTGAAAATTTAAAATTCCGGAATTTAAAATACCATCGCACGTTTGGTTGATAGTAATTTGCTATTTAAAAGTTTATAAAAAAAAAATTTTAAAATTTATAAAAACTTTTTAAAAAAAGTTTATAAAAAAACTTTATAAAAAATTTATAAAAAAAGTTTATAAAAATTTTTTTTTAAAAAAAGTTTATAAAAAATTAATGAAAAATTTATAAAAAAAGTTTATAATTTTTTTTTTCATAAATATTCTATTTAAAAGTTTATAAAAAAACAATAAGAAAAAAAGTTTATAAAAAAGTTTCCAAGTAAATTAAAATTCTTCACTTTTTGGAGACATTCTAATTTCCCCATTTTAAGGAAGTTAAATTTGCTTTGCCATTTAGATTTCCCCATTCCTAATGAACCTAACATAGTAATTGGAGGAATTTGAATTTCTAATTCCCCCAAATTCCATGAAATTGCTCCAACCAAACGCCCCCTTAACTTTATTATCTTCGTAATTTCATTTTTAATTCCTTTCATCTACATGTGCATTACAATTTACATTAGGAAACTGGTTACACTAGTATCATCCTAAATTCCTAACCAATTAACCATCCGAATTAGCTAAAGAGGTGTATTTACAACAATACTTTTTGCTTCTTGAAAAAGAAACAAAGATACTATTTTATATTTGTAATGACTGAAAAGGTACGAATAAAGTTTGACCCACAAACAATAAAATTGGACAAATTGGAATCTCAATCACATACAACCACACTTTCCGTTACACGTATCTAATCAAACAAAACAAGCACACTTTGAACTTTAAACATGTCCAGTTGGGTATATTATGACCCCACCCCATGGCACCTGGCACCAAATATTACACGATATTGCTAAATTCGTCATAGAAAGTCGAAATTAGTCCGTCTGTTTCTTAACCAGCAAAAACATCGGCTCCTCTGGTTCAATCTCCATTTATAAATCAAAGGTTAGCATTTCTTAAAGTTATTGCTGATCATAAATTTTAGGACTTGCTCAGAATCTTTTTCTAATACTCATATTTTCTCACTACTATATTTAAAGTCGTTTCCCTACTAAACTGTTTGCATTACGTTATTTATCTTGTCATTTTTGTATCAATTCTTAATCACTAATATCTCATCTTTTAAGTTTTGATGAGTTTATATATTATGAAAACAAAATTTTTGGGTATCCGACCCGTTTTGTAGATTATTAGCTTAAACTGACTATCCGACTTAAGCATATAAGTGCCCTCTATATATCTTTTTACTGGCTCCACCAATGCCTCAATATAATGGCGATTGGATGGATGATTATGGGATTTTGGATTGACCTAGAAGTTTTGTTTGCAATTGCAGATGACTGTGGGACCAAAATTTGGCTGGGTTCTTAAAATGCCTTGTATTTCAACTTCTGATGGAGAACTCGATTATATAGTCCAACGAGTTTTAGATAATCATAATTTCCAAGGAAAATCAGGTTTCATTCAGTTTTGGGAATGCTGTGCAAGTGGGGATTTAGATGATGTTGGGTGCAATCTGTTTCTGACAGATCAATCACGTTTCTCAGGCATACACGATAACAGACTTAAGGATTACAGGAGGACATGTCTCAATGATAATTATCGTTTTGTTGGGCGAGAGAAAAATGTGGGGAACTGGTTTGTTGGTCGAGCAGCTCAGACACATGTTGCAGATTATCAATATGATGGTGAAGCATCAGGTATGGGACAATTAGTTGTGCCTGTGTATCATCCTGGTGCCGTGTTGAAACTTGCCGGAATCATCGAGATTGTCACAGCTCAATGTAATGAGACCTATGCTGCAGATTTCAATCAAATCCAACGTTCGCTCATGGTTAGTTACATAAATGTGAAATGGTAACAAAAAGGTATGTCACTTGAAGTCATGAAATAATATTGTCTGGGCTTTCTGTTCTTGCAGACGGTAAATTTAACATCCACATATTTGGGGAAGACGATAAAAGTCCAACACAATGAATTAGTTAAGTTTACACTGCCTTTTTCAGCCAAACTCGCAGATTTGCAGGAACAAGTGATTATGAGGTTCAATGAATTGGAGAATAAAACATTCTCAATTGCGTATAAAGACGCCAACGATAACCTTTGTTCAATTTTAAGTGACCATCACCTCCAGTTATGCGTAGATGAGTCGATTTTAAACCGGACAACACTCATCAGAATGGTTGTTAAAGACGTGGTAGGATAATTGTTTCTCTATATTTTCAAGCGACCATCACCTCCAGTTTTGCATAGCCGAATTGATTTCAACCATGACAACACTCATCATTTGTTGAAGACGTGGTAGGATTAGGATAATCATTTCTTTTTACTTTTATTTTGCAATGATAATTCTAACGTATACATTGTCAAAGGTAGATAGATGACTAGATGAACTTCAATTAGTCACAAACCGATGTATAGATAAGCACTAGTATATAGTTATGAACAATGATAGAAGCTATGTTTTTGGTTTTGCTCAATTTGTTTTGATTTTTCATAATGAGGTGTTACCTTTTAGTAGAGCTGGCAAATCGTGTCTTAACAGGTCTTAACAAGTTTTGAGCGCGCGAATAACATAAGTATCAAACATGAAAACGAGTCGTTTAACACTTGGTTTTGGTGGTTTGAGTATGACAGATATACGTTTTATGTATCAAAAAAGTTAAATATTGAACCCTAGAATACTAAAAATAATTATTTTAAAAAATAAAAAAAATTGGATAGTACATTTTTTCCCTTAACAGATACCCAATTTGCCAGCTCTACCTTTTAGTTGTATCACAACATAGGTGATGGAAAGTGTTGATGAACGGGCCATTGTGTTTCTGGAGGCCCAAGATCGCGTGACAAAAGGGGCTCACGAAAATGGGCATAACTTGGGTTACGTGCCTCCGTTTCAGGCCTACGTCGGTTTACGGAACTTTCAGGCACCAAAAGCCCTATTTTAGGAGTTATTTGCACTTTTTTGGTTTTTATCGGTTTTTTGGACTTTTGTTTTTGTAATAATTTTTGACCCGTTTGTCCTTTAGGGCCTATTCCGACTTTGTATCTCTATTTAATAAGTATATTGCCTTTGTGGCTAAGCAGTTAAAAAAAATATCAAAAGTCTATTTTCTATTGAATCCACAGGTCCGATTTATGTTATCTCGTTATTTAGTTTATATCAATAGGTGTTTCAACACTATTGAATATTGATGCACATCAGCATTCTTGTCTGGCTGCTCTAGCTCCGAAGTCAGACCAAGATCAGTATGATCCCTGCTTATACACCTTTAAAGAACGAAGAGAGCTTTAACCCATAAAGGAATAATGGGGAATAACTTTTTTGGAAGACGGAAAATATTGAGAAAACATAAAAGAACATACAAGGTACGAGAAAGAGGAATACACAATAGGCCCTAAAATTGGCAGGCCACCACACTTAAAACAGACTCACCCAAAGGAGTACAAAGCAGTCACCCACCAATAAGAAATAGACACTACAGATCAAAGAATAAGAAAAAAGATGGGGAAGTATGAGACCAGTGAGATGGCAGGAACATACAAAGAGGGTGTTTGTTTAAGCTTATTTGTTTTTCGGCTTATATTTCATAAGCCCCATTTTCTGGCTTATTTTGAGACTTGTGGGCTTATATAAGTTTATTACGACATGATAAACTTATATAAGCCCATAAGTCTCAAAATAAGTCGGAAAATTGGGGCTTATGAAGTATAAGCCGAAATCAAATAAGCTCATAAGCACACATATAAACTTAAACAAACACCCCAAAAGAGGTACCCAATAATGGACACAAAATGAAGAAAACTCATATGATGCCACAAGAACAACCAATGTTGACTCAAACTACATTCCAAAACAAACAACCACACCGGCCCATTACAAAAATACCACGAGAAAAAATAACTTAGACCGAAGTCCCCATCCAAGAACACCAAAGATCTGCCCCTAGAAGATCTCGGATAATAAACTCATAGTGTCATTGTTGAATATATTTAAGTATTCTACTGATACCATTAGCTGCACCAACTTGTGCTTTAAAGTCACATACGAGAATAAAGAATCAAGTAACTCTCATAGCTGATCAATCAATAATAGCAATATAGACTAGAACGTCAACGACAATTCTCTTCATCCAATAGCAATATCGAAAACTACTAGTGTATGTGTCCGAAGGACATGTGCTGGAAGAAAAAGGCCCACACGTGCCCCAAAGACACTGTTCCGAAGGAACACTGACCGGACGACCGATAGATGACGTGGTAAGAATCACTTGTGTTACAATATTAGTCTCTATATTAGCTTATGAATAAGTCTATGGGTCTTAGTGTTAAACTCTATTAGCTATGTATGTGTCGGTTTGTTTGGCTTGTGTCCTAAGCCCAAGACCACCTTTCCTTTTCATTGTATCAGCCGACTAGATTCCTAGGTGGTTTAGGAGTTGGTTTCTTACCCCCTCATTCTCTATAAATAGAGATGAGGGGGTGAGGGTTTATGTACGTTAATTCTTTCATACTAATCAAGAATCAATTAGGGTACTTACTTGTGCAAAGCTTCTCTACTTTTCTGTCGATACATATTGTCTTCAAGATCGTTGTCATTCCGCTCTAGTAATCAGGTTGTTGGTTGACACGACTAACAAGTGGTATCAGAGCTCAGGTTCGTGGGTACTCTGGTATACTAGGATCGATCGATTGAAGGGTTTTTGTTGTTCGTTTTTATGGAAGAAGTAGAAGGTGTTTTCTGTTTTGGGTTTTGGTTTAGAACAACAAGGTGGAGCAAATCGCCAGGGTCTATAGTTGTGTTTGTTTTTTATCGACAAAGAAGTGGTTTTTGGATCTGGTTTTTTGTTGTTGTCTGCATACAAAGAAAGAAGAAAGAATACCAGGTTTGTCATCAAAGATAAAGTCACCAAGAGACTTTTTTTTTTTTTTTTTTTTTTTTTTTTTTTTTTTTTTTTTTGTTAAATATTGGTGGAATCCATTATTTTAAAAATTAAAAATTCGATTTTTTTTTTTTTTTTGTTTTTATTATTTATAAAACAAAAGGTTACATTAATTAAGAGGGTATTGCACAAGGGACTTTGTTGGTTTGTGATTGTGAGGTTTTTCACAAGGTTTAGCAAATTAATAAAGGGATTAAAGAATGACGGGAACCAAGTTTGATATCGAAAAATTTGATGGAACTGGTGATTTCGGGTTATGGAGGATCAAGATGTGTGCTTTAATAATCCAACATGGATGTGAAGCAGCTCTGGAGGTTTTACCCGCGGATATGGATACTACAGCGAAAGCTGAGCTAAACAAGAAAGATCACAGTGCCGTGATTTTGTGTTGAGGTAACAAAGTTCTGAGAGAGGTTATCAGAGAGACGACTGCAGCGGGGGTTTGGACCAATGAGACTTTGTACATGAAAAATTCCTTAGCCAATAAGTTGTACCTAAAGAAGAAGTTGTATACATTCTACATGCCGGCTGGATGTACGATTTTCGAGCATATAGATGAGTTCAACAAAATTATTCTTGGTTTAGAAAATATTGAGGTAAAATTCGAGGATGAAGATCTTGCTTTATTATTACTTACTTCTTTACCAGCATCATACGAACACTTTGTGGATACCTTACTTTATGGACGGGAAGCTTTGACTTTGGAGGACGTGATGGCCACACTGAATTCAAAGGAAATCAAAGAAAGATCTAAGGCGAAGGGGGATGATGGTGAAGGGTTATTGATGAGTGTCTAAATACTCATCATTTTATACCAATCTGAGCTGCCAAAACATCCAAAAACACTCAAATATGTATCAAAATACTTAAAATATCTTAAAGGTGTGTTTTATATGTTTCAAATGCAAAATATGCAAAAACAGTTGAAAAACGTACAAAGTTTGCATAATTGGCAGTTTCAGTCCCTCAAGTTTCTAAAATTCTCAAAACTAGTCCCTAGTTATTCTAAAAGCTTGAAAAAGTCATCAAAGGTCCTTTTTAATCATAAAGTTACATATTTAGTCCTTTGGTGCAAAGTTTCACAAAATTACAAGTTTAGTCCCTATACTTAGGAATTTGACATAAATGGTCCCTGGGATGTAAAAACTTTGAGAAAATCAATATTGGTCCTTGTACTAATAATCTTTTGCAGGAATGGTCCTTGGGTGAAAAGTTTGGTGAAATTGCATATTTAGTCCCTGAAGTTTGATGAATTGGCAAATTTGGTCCCCGGATATTAAATATGAGAAATTATTATTATTGGTCCTTGGGGTATTCAATCATGGCAAGTTTAGTCCTTACTTAAACTTTGTAAAAGTTACACATCAGCCCCCAAACTTTTAGCAATTTACATTTTTGGTCCTTGTGTAATTTCTAAAAACCAAACGGACTCTTTTTATTATTATTGCCCAAAACCAAATCCAACACAACAAAAACCAGCCCATCCTTTTTACCCTTTACCCAAGCCCACACAAAAGCCCACTTCCCTTTTAAATATAAAAACCGGTCAAACGACCGTTGACCCTTCCCTTACCTCCATACCACTGCACCAATACCACCATTTCCACCTCACCTGTTTCACCCCTTCTTGGCCTCCAAACAATCTCCCACCTGTCCCTTGTTCTCCACAACTTCCAAGGAGCAATTAATGCCCCTGAATTATCTTTCACACGCTATCCCCACTGTCCCAAGACTTTGGCGCCAAAAGTGGTTTTAAACGGCCATGATTCATTTGACCAATCCAATGGCCCTAAATTGGTGGGAAAGTCTTCTAAGACTGCAAAGACCTCAAAAGATCATCTATATATGCAGAAGGAAGCAGAGAAGAAGATTATTAGTGTAGTCTTAGTTTAAATTAGTCGTAGGTAGTGTAAGTTATTCATTAAGTTGTATTTTCAATTAAAACAAGCTTGTATCAGTTAATTTCATGTATTTCTATCTTTAATTCAAGTCAATTTAAAAGTTCAGTTTGATTCTCAGTTGGTACTTAGTTTTACTCAAAAATCTCAAAAAGTTTGAATGTGGTTTATTGTTGCTGTATTGAATTGATAAGCTCACATAAGCCTTGACAAAGCTTATTAAAGCTTTTAGATATCCTAAAAACTCAGTTTAGAGTGTAATCACAAAAATACTTTAAAAATAGAAAAAATAGTTGAAAAATAAAAAATTGGATCACAAGAAAGAAGAAGCAATGGAGCAGGTTATTTCTGAATGGATCATGGTTTAGAGTCCTATGGGGGACACTAGGTTATGATTTGGTTCACTGGTTCACTCATTTCTCAGTTGGAATAATTTTTTTTTTTTTTGAAAATTGACTTTCGTTGGGGAAATCCAAGTCCAATTTGAAACCCGATGGGGGGAAAACCTTCAACTTAAGCCGCCCGAAGGCACGACACTTAAATTGAAGTAAACCCTGCCTTCTCCAGATTCGAACCCTTGTGGGTTGAAACCTTCATTGAAGGACTTTGAAATCGTACCGACAGGGCAGTGGTCCACAAGGGAGGACTTCCCGGTTTGGTCACCCAAACCGGTACTACTCTCCACTAGGCACGCTTAACTGAATAAGACATGCCCAGTGGACCACAAGCTGTAAGTCATAAACTTTATAATTACATTTCTTGGTTCTTATTATTATTTCTGTTGTATTTGTGTTCATTTAGGTTTAATTATGTTCCTAGTTTATGTTTCAAGTAAAAAGATTGTAGGTTAAAGGGTAAAATCAATAGTTGTAGTATTATATAGCAGTTATAGGGGTGTTTGGTTCTTGGTTAATCACTGTGTTCCATTAAGTTTTTGTTGTTGTTTGAGTTCTAATTATGCTTACCTAGTATAATTAAGTAAGTTTAGCCAAGAAACCAAGTCTACATTAAGCCAAAAGTCAAAATTAACCCCCATTACCCTTGACAGTCCACTGAGTGGATCTGTGGGTACCATTTTCACCCATTTGGCTTAAAACCTTATCATTTAGCTTATTTTAGACTCATTCCATCTTAGTATAACTTATTTAATCAGTTAATCTCCTTAGAAACTCATAAAAGTCAATCTAGCAATTTTTCTTGAAAAGTCAAAAGTGATACTAGTCAGAAATCTCAAAAACTCCAAGATTTCTTGTGAATTTTGTGTTAGGTTTCAAGGTCTGAGATTTGTTGTAGTAATAGCCTACCAGCTCATCTTTAAGTTCCCACAAGTTTTATATTTTTAGCATTTTTCCCCTGGGCCCCACAAGCTAGGGAAATTACTTGCAGGGCTGGGTATCTCCCCTGTTCCTGCTGACTCAGTTCATCACCACCACTTTGGTGGTGATTTGTGACCACCTCAGTGGGCCCCACCTGTCATACTTAGCATCTTTGAACCCCCTCCTACCAGGGAGTATTAGTTGACCATTTGTTTGACCTGTGCAATAGTGGACCCCACCTAAATCAGACCCAAAACTCTGTCCCCATTCTGTGTTCAAATTGGTTTTTGGAATAGCTTATTTTTGCTTATCAGCTTATCTACTGAGCTTATTTAGCAAATTTTAGCTTAGACAAGTCCAATATACTTATTTAGATCAGATTCAACCAAGGTGGGTCCCACTTAAGCTCATTTGAGCTTATTTGCTTATTCAGTCAACAAAAGTCAACTATGGAAGTAATAAGCTTCCACAGTGCTTATTAATAAGTTGTAAAATAGTTGTTTTTACAAAAGTTGTTTATTTTTAGGTATAAATTAGTTTTGTAAAAGAAAAATCCAGAAAAGACAATATAAAAATAAGTGATAGTTTCTATTTAATATAATTTAATTTTAATTTTCATTTTTAGATTTTTATTAAGTAAGTTGTGTTTTTATATTTTTAATAATTTCCTTTTAGGTTAAAGTATTTTTAATAATTTTCTCAGATTTTTATTTTGTAATTTAGTATTTATTATAATTAAAATTAGTTTTATTAATAATTAATCAATAATTAAGTTATAAATAGCATAATTAATTTTTATAAGGTAATACCTAGTTTTTATATTTTTCCTAGCTTTTAAATGTTATAAAATAGTTTTATAAATTTTTTCATAATTTTCTAAGTCATTTTAGTATTATTAATAATTTAAATTAATTTAAATAGTTTAATTAAGATAATTAGTTTCTAATTAATAAAAAAATCCATAAAAAGACAAAAATATTTATTTTTAATTTTTATACTTTCTTCAAGTTCATTTTAAGTTTTAGAAATTATTTTTGTAAGTTTTTAGTTTAATTTGTAGTGTTTATTAGTTTTAGTTTTATTTAAATTAGTTTTAATTAAAATAGTTAAATAGTTTTTAATTAAATAATTAATAATAAATAATAAAATAATCTAAAAAATATTTTTCTTTTTAATTTAATTTTCTTTTAAGTTTAAGTTTATAGAATTTTTTTTTAACCCCTGTAGTTTATTTTTCTTAAAACTCACCTTTTTCTCAGCACGCAGTCGCGTCTGATTTGTAATTTAGTTTACGTTTATACGTTTTTAAATATTTAGGTTTCACATAATCACTCTCATAGCTTATTTAAGTTATTTTCTTTTATAAAACCCTAGTGTAATCACACACACATACTTTATACCCTTTCCTGTTCACATTCACTCGATCACAGATTCGTTTTTAATAAAACATCGCACACCTCGTTGGGACATTACGACCCGGGGAAACACTGTATTCCACGGAAGCATTTGCCTCATCTGTTTGACTTTTACGGTTGACCATTCACAAGTAGTTGACTAATAAAAGTTGACCGTTTGGGACGAATCAATTATACGTGAGGGGAAGAACTGATCGCAGGAATTCGCATCAGTCTAGGGGAAAGTCAAGATCGAAGTCTTAAGGTGGAAGACTCAAATGCTTTATTTGCCAATCTGAGGAGCACTTGAAGAGAAATTGTCCAAAGAATAATCGCAAGAAGTCAAATTGTTTCGTCAAGAAAGAAGATCAGCTGATACGTGGGAATTACACCAGATTTTACCTCTCGAGGGATCTCGAGAAGCTTACAACCCCCACCAGGTAGTGTACCTGATCTTTGTAGTATAGTATAATGACAAGTACCGGGGGATTGATCGTTCAACTCAGGAATAGTGTCGCTAGGATTAGAAAGCCTAAAAACTAGGTCTAGAGGTGAGGGATGATTCTTTTTGTATTTTTATATTTTTATAAAAACAATTAAAAATCTCGGTTTTTGGAAGAGTGGGCGGAATTAGTTGCTAATCAACTAACCCAATAACTAAGATGCAATCAAAATAAAATAACAGAAATGAAAATAAAGCTAATTACTAATGTGGTGTAAACAATAATGGGGAGAATTGTGTTTACTTAGATTTCATTACTCCCTATATATCTTTTACAGGTTGATAGTTTGTTACAATTGCATGGATGACGGGTTATATTCCTTAATACCATTCATGGGGTGGCGTACGTACTTCCCCAACTCTATAAGCTCCTACTTCACTCCTATGTTGAGCCGTTAAAAGCTCCTAACATGGGATCATTAGAATTCGCTCATGCATTAAATACAACTATAATAACCTAGTACGCATTGGTTCATGTTTCTTAAGACGTTCAAGCATGTTACCATATGAAAGTCTGCCAGTTTTCTTAAGCCTAACATCGAATACAATCATCCGTAACAACTATAAACAAACAATCAACCCATAATTAACATCTAGGTTTCACTACATCTAAGCAAACACACAAGAGATCTAGCCTAGCATGTTGAATTCAAGACAAGCGTAAGATATATTCAAGCAACACATAGACATATTGATTGAATTGAAAGAGTACTTATCTCAAATTGACATAAAAGGTTTCAAAGGGTAAAAACCCTTTAAAAAGCAGTAAAATTCGTGCTAGGGTTTTTCCAAAGTTACACCCTACTTGTTTCTCTCTAATGAATGAAAATTGAAAAACTATATATAGATTTTACAGGGTGACGGCATCAAAGAAGGAATTTCTGACGCCGTCAACTCGCTGCCCATGATGAGATCGGATTGCCTAGATCCAGATTTGACGTCGTCATGTGTAATATCACTCTGGGCCATCACCATATCTTGAACCTTGACGGCCATACGTGACGCCGTCACGTTTTCACTGGACCGTCACCACTTCCACCTCTTGTTTTACTCTTGACGCCATCATTAAGAGACTTGTGACGCCGTCAGGTACTGTTCCCAGCAAGGAAAATTAAGACTTTGCCGTTTTCTACACTTTTATGCTCCCAAAACGTCCAAATGCTTCCTTTTCCAGAATTCACTCTAAAAGTACCTAAAATGACAAAAAGAACGTTTTAGGGCAATATTTGATCAAATAAATTCGAATTCGAGCTTAAATGACCCCCTAAAAATAGTTCATTTTTCGCCTCATCATATACCCTTACACTTGAGATTTGCTTGTCCTCAAGCAAATGCGCTTTTATTCTAATCAAAATACAAGTTAGGGGTCATTTAACACTAATATAAAAGTAATTGCAACAAATAATCATTCCACTAAAGACCAAAGACAAGCACGGAGGTCATACACTAGCACCTCACAAATAGTGTTTAGATACTCACATCTCTGGGGTGTAATAAAGTAATTATCACAATATGGAAATGGAAAACATCTCTCACTACCAGGCATAGCAAAATAGATTACCATAGGCTTGGGAAAGGATCAAACCTCCACCACATGGCGTATGCACCTATGATAAACTATCAAAGAGGTCTTTTAAAGGATTATAACGTTAGGTGTAGGGATATGGAATACACGGTTTTGTTGGATATAGGCAATCTTTACTGGTGGCGAGTTAATCATCTTGGTAAATTACATGTACAATATGGCGTTTCTAAGCCAAGATTAGACTCGACTTAAACTAATAAATGAAAAATAACAAAAACATAAAATGAAACGGGATGGTAGTCCGCATGTTTTTTTTCTCTTTTCTTTTTCTATTATTTTTTTTTCTCAATTTTTTTATTTTTTTATTTTTTTATTTTATTATTTTTTTTTTTGCATACACTCTTACCCTACCATCCAAAATAATATATCATAGGGAATGAACATTCCCTTTACACTTGAATTTTTACATACTTTACAATAAACTAATCTAATGACTCGAATTAAGATAATCAAAACACTTGGAGTACTTTTAAGATTAATGCACATATGGGGGTAATAATATGATGTTCTTCCCCATTACTCCATAACATTAGTACTTTACCCGTGAGTCCCAATCGTCCCAAAATAATATGTACAAGGATATGACTCGACTTAGCAACCATGTAATCAATTAGATAATTAACTAAGGATTTAACATGTAACAATAATGCACTAAAGATGAGTGCATACACGGAAGGCTAAGGCGATTTGGTTGTACATTTAAGTGGGTTGTAACAAATTCTTCCTTTAAGTAAGATGCTTAAAGGTAGAAATGAAAAGATAGGCTCGGAGGGGTGTACTAGGGGTTTCGTGTACTAAAAATGAGTACAACGCTAAGGGTGTGGGAAAAATTAATTGACTTTACTAGCCAAGTAATATGACTTAAATGGTCAAGTAATTATGATACGGGTTTAACACAAGGGTGATCCTAATGCCTCTTATCATGTAGTAAATCCTACTACACGAATGTAGTCTCACTAGCGGTCTCGGGATGCATCACTAACGCAAGTTCTAGAATCTAAATACTACCGGTACACTCATAAGCACTAATAGTAAATGCTTTTCCTATCAAATCTAAAGGCGAACCTCACATATTTTGGTGGAAAATTTTTCTGAATGGTACGGTTTTGTGCTAGTCATACAATCTCCTATCCATGAGACGCTTGCTAAGGCTAAAGTTTCACTCCTAAATGTTGTAAAAAAATTTAAATTTGGCGCTAAAATTACACTAACAAGTATTTCTCATAGTTTTATTACACACCTACCATCAAACAAACAAACTCAAGTGCAATAGTATCCTATAAGGTATCATCATTTACCCTCCCCTTACACTTAGAATGAACATTGTCCCCAATGTTCAATTAAAGAATGTAAAAGTGAAATAGGTAAAAGAATGAAAGCAAATACTCCCTTAATTCGTTTGGTGTGGATAGTGTGGTAACAAGGTTAGATCTTCCTCCAAGAAAATGAACCATCAAAGCTTGCCTTCCAGAAAAATAAATCATCTTCTTGTCATATGTAACCTGTTAAACCTGAGAAAATAAACAAGGCAACCTCGCGTAAAATCGGCAAAAATTTATATATACTAATAAATACTAGAAAACAATGTAAGATATAATGCTTTGTGGAATGAATGTTTGCATATTTCCTGGAGTTTATAAAACTAAAGAATTAATAAAAACTTCAAGACTCCGTTAGAAAAACAAAACTAGCAAAATTTCCAGAATTTTACACATGACGCCGTCAGGAATTAACTCCTGACGCCGTCAGAAGTGACCTGCAAAAATCTTTACGTTAAGTTTCCAGAAAATTTCTGGAAAAACTTATGTCCTACTTCCTGGAAAATCTTGCAAAACATCATTATAACTCGATACAAGTATTTGACTCTAACAAGTACTAATACACATGTTCATTTAATATTGTGGAGAATCATGATCAATTTCGTTTCTTTCAAACATATTTGGGGTTTCCCCTTACACTTATCTTTTGCGAAATACCTTTGTATGAAGTTAAGACGAAGTCAAACGACAAAATAAAATATTTTCACAATTTTATTTTGAAACGTGATCTACCAACAATAAAAATAAAGCATGCATACGAAAGCAAATAACAATCAAACAAATAAAAATCACACAAAACATGGGTTGCCTCCCAAGAAGCGGTTTTCTTTATTTTACGAGTCTTGTAGCTAGACTCAAGGTCATGGGCAATTATGTGACCTCATCGTTGGTCTCATTCTCTAGGTCATCTCCTATATTAGCTTTGTATTCCGGACCTAGTTGCAAGCATTCTTTGTAGAAACCAAGTATTCTATTCATAACATATTCTAATCCTCTACGTCTATCCTCATCATTCCTATAGTAAACCGTTTGTTTGTGTTCCTTTTATATGTTTGATAAGAGGCGGTATTGTTCAATCTTATAGGGTATTTGGTAAGCAATCTCATCATTCTCTTCCTTGAATCTAACTATCCCTAGTGTGGGATCATAACTCATCTTAGAGGCCTCAACAAACGGTTTTCCGAACACTACTTGACTTAGGCAATCATCTATCACCGGACGAGTATCCTCCACTATCAAAAAGTCGGTCACATAAGTGAAGTTTCCTACAATTACATGCAATCCTTTTACTCTTCCAACAAAATTACTTATCAAATTCTTACAGGGCATCATCCTATAACCAAGTTGCTTCTGCATTACCCAATTATAATAAGTCATAGTCATGATGTTTATAGGAGACCTAGGATCCATATAAGCTTTCCATACATGCATATGCCCAATGTTGCATGGTATGTTGATGTTAGAGGGGTCACCTACTTTAATAAGGGGTGAACCAAGGATATATGGTGTCTCGGGATCATCGAATAAATCCTTGTGATATTCCCGTTCTTCCTTGGTGGGCAACTTATCAAAATACTCTTCTACGTTTTCTACTTCCTCTAACTTTTCTCCCTTATTAACCTCAACTTCCTTAATTTCATCCCTAGTCTCGGTTTCTATTCCAACTTCATCCTTGTCACTTTCTTCTATATCTTTATCTTTTGGCTTAATAGTGACAACATTAACAAAGTGGACGTGTTTGGATGACGAGGGGTCCTTAATTTGGATTCCGCTATTGGCGTCCCTAGTGTCCTTTCTTGGTGTAGTTAGCGTTTGGTTGTTGAGGGCTTTCAACAAGTTGTCAATCTTTTTGGTCATCTCCGCTTGTTGTTGATTGAATTCGGTTTCAAACTTAGCTATGCGAGCTTCTTGAGATGCCATAAACTTGAACATCAATCCTTCAAGATTATTGGTACTACCATAGTTATTGGAAGGATTGTTGTTGAAAGTACGGTTAGAGGGTGGACCGTTTGGTTGGTAACGATTAGGTGGATTGGAAGAATTCTTTTGGGGCATGTTTTGGTTTTGTTTCCACCTAAGGTTGGGGTGATTTTTCCAAGAAAAGTTGTAGGAATAACCGTAAGGGTTTGGTTTGGGTTTGAAAGTGTACCACTTGTCTCCCGCTTTGTCGGTACGCGAGGATGCGTAGTCCGCAAAAGCTGTTCCGGGGAGTTCCACGCAATCACGAGTGTCATGGGGACCACTACATAATTCGCATGAAGAAGTGATTTTGTTCACTTGGCTTGAAGGCTTAGGAGTTTCGTAAGATTTCATAAGAAACTTGACTTGGCCCTCAAGTTCCATGATCCTACGGTCGGGAGTGCTAGAATTGTTCGAAGGCAAAGATATTTCCTTGACCGTTTTGTTCAAATCACGGGGGTCATTCCAACTTTCGTTGTCATAGAGAGCAAGATCTTCTATGAGTTCCCATGATTCTTCCGCACTTAGATCAAGTAGCTTGCCACCGGCCGATTGGTCAATGGTTCGCCTTGTGGAGAGATTGATATGGTCATAGAAGATTTGGCCTTGGAGCCAAAGATCTATGCCATGATGAGGGACTTTTTGGAGTAAGTCCTTGAAACGAGTCCATGCTTCATATAGAGTTTCACCTTGACGTTGTTGGAACATCAAGATATCATTTCTAAGCTTGGTAGTTCTCCCCGGTGGGAAAAATTGAGCAAGGAAACGAGTGGTGAGATCATCCCATGAGGTGATGGATCCCGCGGGTAAACGTTCAAGCCATTGACTAGCTTGATCACATAGAGAGAATTGGAATAGGCATAATCGGGTCGACTCTCTAGTTGTAACATTAAGGTCTATAGAATCTACGATTTTAAGGAAATCCTTGAGATGTTGATTAGGATCTTCAGAACGAAGTCCATGGAATGCACATCCGCTTTGCACCAACTGGATAGTGTCGGATCGCAAGGGGGACACAATGGCTCCTTGGGTAATCTCAATAGTATTTCGATAGCCTTGGTGGCTAGGACAGGAATACTCTCCTAGGGTTCGGGGCCTAAGAGGTTGCTTTGCTAGTGGTGGGTTTTGTGGGTGGTTTTGTTGTGGTGGGTTGATGGGTTCAAAGATGTTACCACCTTCCATGATGTCGGATGATAAAGATTACAAACAAAGACACGAAGAAATAAGATAGACTAAAGAAAATCTAAAAATAAAAATAAAATCTTACTAGAAAGGAATCTAGCAAGTAGACCTAATAAAAAGAAATCCTAACCTAGACAATAACTATTTTCCCGGGCTGCGGCGCCAAAAACTTGATACGTGGGAATTGCACCATGTTTTACCTCTCGAGGGATCTCGAGAAGCTTACAACCCCCACCAGGCAGTGTACCTGATCGTTGTAGTATAGAATAGTGACAAGTACCGGGGGATTGATCGTTCAACTCAGGAATAGTGTCGCTATGATTAGAAAGCCTAAAAACTAGGTCTAGAGGTGAGGGATGATTCTTTTTGTATTTTTAATATTTTTATAAAAGCAATTAAAAATCTCGGTTTTTGGAAGAGTGGGCGGAATTAGTTGCTAATCAACTAACCCAATAACTAAGATGCAATCAAAATAAAATAACATAAATGAAAATAAAGCTAATTACTAATGTGATGTGAACAATAATGGGAAGAATTGTGTTTACTTAGATTTCATTACTCCCTATATATCTTTTATAGGTTGATAGTTTGTTACAATTGCATGGATGATGGGTTATATTCCTTAATACCATTCGTGGGGTGGCGTACGTACTTCCCCAATTCTATAAGCTCCTACTTCACTCCTATGTCGAGCCGTTAAAAGCTCCTAACATGGGATCATTAGAATTCGCTCATGCATTAAATACAACCATAATAACCTAGTACGCATTGGTTCATGTTTCTTAAGACGTTCAAGCATGTTACCATATGGAAGTCTGCCAGTTTTCTTAAGCCTAACATCGAATACAATCATCCGTAACAACTATAAACAAACAATCAACCCATAATTAACATCTAGGTTTCACTACATCTAAGCAAACACATAAAAGATCTAGCCTAGCATGTTGAATTCAAGACAAGCGTAAGATATATTCAAGCAACACATAGACATATTGATTGAATTGAAAGAGTACTTATCTCAAATTGACATGAAAGGTTTCAAAGGGTAAAAACCCTTGAAAAAGCAGTAAAAATTCGTGCTAGGGTTTCTCCAAAGTTACACCCTACTTGTTTATCTCTAATGAATGAAAATTGCAAAACTATATATAGATTTTAAAGGGTGATGGCGTCAAGAAGGAATTTCTGACGCCGTCAACTCGCCGCCCATGATGAGATCGGATTGCCTAGATCCAGATTTGACGCCGTCATGTGTAATATCACTCTGGGCCGTCACCATATCTTGAACCTTGACGGCCATACGTGACGCCGTCACGTTTTTACTGGACCGTCACCACTTCCACCTCTTGTTTTACTCTTGACGCCGTCATTAAGAGACTTGTGACGCCGTCAGGTACTGTTCCCAGCAAGGAAAATTAAGACTTTGCCGTTTTCTTCACTTTTATGCTCCAAAATGATTCCTTTTCCAGAATTCACTCCAAAAGTACCTAAAATGACAAAAGGAACGATTTAGGGCAATATTTGATCAAATAAATTCGAATTCGGGCTTAAATGACCCCCTAAACACGGTTCATTTTTCGCCTCATCATCAGCCAAGCTCTAGTGGTTCAATTTATGACGGTTCTGAGGTGATGATGGTGATGAGTGCTGTTGGGTCCTGACTTTTATGTAATTCCACACTTGTGATATATGTTTAATATCTAGAGAGAGAAAGATGATATGTTTAGAAAGAGAAAGATATGTATGTTAGAGAGAGAGAGAGAGAGAGAGAGAGAGAGAGAGAGAGAGAGAGAGAGAGAGAGAACTAGAGAGGAAATAAGAGAGAATTTCTTATTCCATATGAACCAACACCTCTCAAATGAGAGGTTGCATCAATATATAGTCATACATAAGATGAGAATAAGGAAGTGTGCTATGTTTACATATTTCACTATATCGACATTAACGTAAATACTAGGACTAAACTAGACGGCACACTTCTACTAACGCATAGACTATATTTTTACCAATCTAACGAGCTATTACATGACCATATTACAAGACTCATTAACTCGATAATGATCGTCAGTTCAAGCATTCCCAACAATCTCCCCCTAGGGGACGATAATTGAGATCTCTCTTTGATTGCATTTATACTTTTGCGTTTTTAACAATCTCCCCCTAAAGGGGTGATCATTGAGATCTATTTTGCGACTTGTGGGTTATGGGTCCACCAATAGAAATGACTGATCTGTTGACTTCTTTGATGCTTGTTGTTTTGAACTTTAAGTCTTTGTTTAATAGCTTTGCTAGCTTCTTTGTTCCAATCATGCTTCATGATCTTCGTTCTTTGTTCTTTGTTGATGTGATAGTGATCATCTTATGAAGTTGTCTGTCATTCCAACATGCTCATATATCTTCGGACTTTGACTTTCACAAGCACGTAGTTCCCTTTCTTTCACTTTGATCTTTAGTCTCTTTACTTTGTACATTCTTCTTTTTGGTGAGAATCTCTCTTTGAACTTTGTGTTGCTTAGATCTTTGAGGGAGCTTAATTTGACTCAAGATGTATGTATGAGCATGCGGAATCTATCGCCATAGAGGTGATGTGTAGCTGCAGGTAAACAGTTAGCAATAAACAACCGGTACTTACAGGTAAGAAATTAGAGATCGTCAACAGCATAATGTGAAGACTCCTTCTAACCCTTACCAAGACCGTTCCCATTTCGGATACTCTCGAGAGAGCTTACGAGACCTACTAAGTAGATCAACAAATGGGTGAGTCGTTGGGGATCACTCTACGACTGTAGACCGTTTTTGAACCACCGCGAACACTAAGTGTAACCCACAAGGAGTTACCGAAGTGACCTACTGTCAGGGCTATTTGATGTTGACCCTGGCAGGAGTTTTCGTTCAATCATTGAGAAATACAAAGGCATATTCTCTCATAAACGTTCTTGGCAGATTGCTAGGATCTGCGAAGGACTCGATAATTTACAGCGGGTGTCCATTGATGTAGGACACCCGTTGTAGAAATATTAATTGTTCCTAAGAGATCTTTTCATGTACTCTCGCAGCTCTAGACTCGATAAGTGCTTCATTTGGTCGTCGGAGACTGGGGAGGCGTCTCCAATTTCAATAGCAATATGGCTCGTAATGAGCGGTCGATAGATTATGCAGGGTTCCCCGTGAGAATGAAACAAGTTCTTTTAAGAGAACTTGAGTGGTTAAGAAGGTTTAGTGCATTGCGTCACTGGGTCCATGACGTCTTTGTATTCAATATCGGTGTCGCCTTAGCAACAACCAGTAGCATATGAATTGAACCCGGTGTCTGTCCTAAGGTTGAACATATGGAGGGTTATATCTTTTCACCCTTTTTTTTACTTTTCCTTTTAATTATTCAACCCCTTCTTTCTCCTTTCATTCTTTACTCCTTTTTATTTCATATCATACCTAAGGACGGTTTTCCCTAACCTTAGTCACCTTATAACTCCATGACTTTCCTATAATTGCCATAAACTATTTTAAAATCTCTCAAAGTGTTTGTGATTATTTTGTTTAACACTTTGAGAGTTTTTGTGTTTTCTTTTAAAGGACTCCCCCTTCACATGTGCTCATGATTGTTTAATAAATTTCCACATGGGGGAGGAGTAAGCACTTTTTGAATTGATCCACTTTCAGTGAACAAGACCGATTCAAGACACGCTTACATCACTAGTTAGACTAGCTTGAAGTTATTACCCGGCCTGGTCGAGTCCACAGAAAGTTTCTCGAAATGGTACATTTCTACTTAGACAAATCCTTTTCGAGACACTCTTACGTGGCTAGTTAGAGAGTTCCATTGTCAGTTTTTAGGTGACAAATAGCTCTAGTAACTAACTTGATGTCATTACCCGTCGAGGATAAGTCTTTTCGATTATTAACTTTTTGTTTCGTCAATTCCTGGGTCAATTCTGAGTCTAGCTCACATGAGATTCAACTTTAAGCATCTTTGAACGTTCATATTTTAATCACTTTCACTTTTCTCCCCCTCAAAAATAGCATATAAAATTTTGTTTTTGATAAACTTTTTGATTAAAATATGATTTTTGAGTCTTATGGGGAGAATCTAACAAGAACCTTTACTTTTAAAAAACGATGATTTTTCAAGTGCTCCCCCTCAACAAGTGAATACTTATTGAGGTGAAATACTTGCCTTTTGAGCAGAATTATGAAACTCATAAAACACTTGATTAATTCTACTCAAAAGTAAGAAGCCTTCGCTCCTTATGTCAGGATTGAGGTACTGATGCGTACCTCAGGGTCCTTTCTTTACAAGAATGGGTTCACTATAATGTGTGCACAAGCCATTAAGCATGATTTTGATTTGGAAATACTCCCCCTCAAAACTAGCATATGTTTTGACATTTTTAAACTTTGGAGCGAATTAGGGAGTAAAGATTTGAAAAATCTTGAGCAAAATTTTGAAAAGTTTTGAAAAACCTTTTGAAAAATTTTGAATAAATTTTGCTCAAGATTAAGAAGTTTTAGATAAACTTTGCATTGGAACTTGCTTCTTGTTTTTAGGATAAGTGCATGTTTGGTTTTAAGAAATGGTTTAGCAAGGCACTTTCCTTTCTTTGGAAATCGAGTTGTACACTGAAATGTGTGCACAAGTCGTAATGTTTAAGCCCAGGTTGTAAGCTGAAATATTTACAGGCCATTAAAAATTTAAGATTAAACAACAACCTTGGGAACCCATTTAAGCACGGCGCTAATGGGTTTACCAAATTTTGAAATCCATTTGTAAGTTGTGTCAATCTTTTTAAGGATGTTGAATTCCAACGAGGACTGAAAACCGGTGTTTCATTTTCAAATAACGCTCGTGGAATCAATGGAGATTTAAAACTCTTTTTCCTTTGAAAATAGTTTGAGAAACCCAGTGTTTCTCTTGGAGTTTTAAAATCCGATGAAGAAGATTTCCATCTAGAGTTGAACCTCATGGGTTCTCTTTGAAGATTTGTTTCTGTGATAAATGGAAACCTTCCGGTATTTAGAATGTTCAAAGCAGAGTCATTCTTATGTTGCAGCGAAAGCAATTCTGATATTGAATATTTGAAAGGTTTTGAAAGACTTTGCTTTGGTCTCCACACTTGCTTTACCGGTGTAAAATGAGAGTGTGGAGTTTGAAAAACATGATTCTTTTCTTTTAAAGCATTTGGATTTAAAAACCTTTTAGAAGTAAGTGTTTCGGAAAAACTTGGTCTCTTTGAAAACTTCATTCCTTTTTGCAACGAATAGGTTGTAAACTAAGAAGCCTTTTTCGAAAATGGTTTTGAAGATTCACCTGTGTAAACCTTCTTCGAAACACTCACTTCTGGTGTTGAAACATTTGAAATTGGAGCTTTTCCCTTTGATCGGTTAAGAGTATCAAACCTCACTTTTAAAGCATTGTATGAAACCTCATTCCTTTTTGCAAAAAATAGGTTGTAAACTAAGAAGTCTTTTTCGAAAATGGTTTTGAAGATTCACCTGTGCAAACCTTCTTCGAAACACTCACTTCTAGTGTTGAAACATTTGAAACTGGAGCTTTTCCCTTTGATCGGTTAAGAGTATCAAACCTCACTTTTAAAGCATTGTATGAAATTCTCAAATTATTGTATTCTTTTTGAAGATGAAGATGATCTTGGGATGCCAATTTTGATTCTAAAGAAGCAATTTGTTTCAAAAGTTGATCTTTTTCGGCTCTAGAATCATCCGTTTTATGAGCCAATTTCTGTTCGAACTCAACATTTTCTTTTTCAAGTCTTTCAAAATAATTCTGAAATTTGGTTACTTTGTTGAAAAAGTCAGTTTTGGTATCCTCAAAATCGTTTGTTTGTTGAGCTAAAAGCGTTTCAAGCTCAACCACTTTCATTTGAAGCACATGATTTTCATTTTCAAAAAGATACATTTTCTCCCCCGTTTCCTTTTCAAAATCTAGAGTATTAGTATTGAACAGGGGTTTTGGGAAGGAAACTTTTGTGATTTGAAGATCAACATTTTTCTTTTTCATTGATTCAATCTTTTGCAAAGTATTTTCAAACTTTTTATCAGCGAATTCATACAATTGAGACTTCAAATCGTCAATCTCCTTTTGTTTCATGTTTGAGTTTTGTGTCTGAACTCGTGAACGTTTGATTGAATCAAACAAGTTTTTGTAAATCTGTTTCAGATGCTCAATCTCTTTTTCGTATTTTGAAATTTTACATTTCATTGACACATTTTCATTATCAACTTGTTCAAGCTTTGACATCCAAGGGTTTTCAAAAGACTGCTTTTCAAGATTGTGTTGTAAAGGTAGCTCAAAGTTAATGCTTTGTGCTTGACAACTTTGAAAATTTTGTTCAAGAGAAAATATTTGACGTTTAAGTTTCTCTTGGATGTCGCTTGACTCTTTTAAAATTTTCTCATTTTTGTGCCTCAACATCCCATTTTCAACTCTTAAGTTTTCAGACTCAACAATCAACGATTTATCACAAGCAGTTTTTCAAAAACTTTCAATTTAGCTTCTAAATCAACAATGTCGTTAAGATACGAGTCTTCCCTTTTCCTTTTGCTCACTTTATGTTCATAAAAGTCCGTTTTACAAGTTGACAACTCAATTTTTGTTTTTGAAAGTTCATTTTTAAGTTGTTCAACTTGTTGTTTGAGCTCGCATTTTTCTTTTTTCATTAGAGAAAACAATTTGCCGTTTGACTCAATTAATTCTCGCATTTGATGCTGAAGATTTTTTTCTTTGTCGTAATATTCATGAAACGCAGCTTCAAAACTTTTTTCCCGTTTTACTTTGTTTTCAAGATTTCACAGTTGTATTTTATAGCACTCAATGTCCCTTGTTAATGACGCATTTTGTGCTTTTAGTTCAAAATTGAGCTTGTTACATCGAGCTACTTCCTTTTGCATATTCTTAATTATCAAATCAGTTGAAGCACATTTTTGATCATGATTTACATTGTTATGTTCAACCGTACCTCCATTAGGATCCATATGTGGAGTCTCAGGAGTAATATTTCTATCATCCTGATTCACCACATATGTGTCGTTAATGTACCACTACTACAAAAAAGGCTATGAAGACCCCCTAATAGAGACTGCTTTTATAAAAAATAGTCTTCATAGTAAAGGAAAAGCAAAAATGGAAGAAACAAATACCAGTTTTGTAGAAAAAACCAGTGCCTATTATCCAAAACACGTAAAAACCAATTCTTTTAAGAAAAACCACATTCTTAACATAATCAAATAGACCGGTACATTCTATAAAATTTCATAATTCCCTTTAAATATTTTTGTTTGTCCCGCTAAGTGTTTTACCAAAAAATTTCATTCTCCCTCCATTCCAATTTTCCATTATCCCTGGTATTCCCCCCAATCTCATTATTCACATATACTTTTCATCTCATTTTATTCCTTCCTCATCTATTCTCCATCGCCAACCACAAATCATTCTCCCAAGTCACAGACCACAATTTCAAGTCACTCATCACCAATTTAAAGTCCACTAGTCTACAATCAGGTATTTTAATGTCTTATATCTTCAATTCCATAACTAATTTGAGATGTACATGGGTCAATTTATTGTTTTGGTGATTTTCAAATTTAGGGTTTATGTGAACCCAAATCTCCAAAACCTTATAACATTAGATCTACTACAATTGATGCTTATTACACGTATATTTCGTATATTAATTTATCATTACATGCCTAATTTGCAATATTACATGTTTTGTTATAGGACTTGTGATAACTTGTTTGGTTATGTTAAAAAAGTAAATAGTTTGCATAGTTATGGAAAAATGGCCTTGTATCCTAAAGGGAAAATAGCAAAGCAGTATTTGGCTGTTTTAGTCACTTCAGGGCTGTTATGTCACTTAAGGTTGTGAATTTGGGGCTATTTGACTAACAAGGGGTTGTTTTAGTAACTTATAGGTTTTTTATAAACATGTTCATGGTTGTACATGGTCTGGAGGTTGAATAGTTCTTATTATTATCTGAATTTGTGATTGTTAATTAGTTAGGGATTGTTATAGTCAATCAGGAGCTGTTTTATATGTGTGTTTATGCCTTTTATAATCCATTTTAGAGTTTAGAGTTGTGTTATACGTATGTCATGGTTGATTTAGTCAGTTAAGGGTTCAAGTATGTAGTTTTTGTTTAAAGTGTATCTTTTAAATATATTCATCATGTTCAAATGGTGTATTTGTGATTGCTAACTATTTCTTCATTATGTTATAGCCAACAGGTGTACTTTGGAGTAGAGAAGTACTAGTGGTACTAAAAAGGGTCGTTCTATATGTGTAAGTAGCAATAGTTCAGCAGTTGTAGCATTAGTTCACTAGTTCAGGATGCTGACGTACCAGATGATACGCTCCTAGATTCAAACATACGATCCTTTCCTAGACCTGGTAGAGACAATAAGGTGAGGTGTTACATTGGTGATGATTTATCACATCATACGATTCTAGATGCCCCAAACATTGTTGGTGATTATGTTTCCATTGAAAATCCACAAACACGACGGGCCTAAATGCCACCAAGCCTCGTCACATTCATCCATCACAGCGGGAAGCGATTTGGGTTATTGATATTGAGTACGTGTACACACTTGTGCATTGTAATACCAAATGAACTATGAAATTTATACTAAATTGTTTCTATTATGTAGGTTTCTTGACAATCCAGGTGTTGTTTGTTCCATAATGTTGAAGAACTCATTTCATGATCCTTGGAATGCCTGGACACATGTTGATCAAGATTCTCGTTATGTATTATGGACGCGTCTTAAGGTTTTAACTTACTACATTGTTAACTTAAAATAATTAATGAATTAGAAGTGTTAAGATGATCGATTTACACACTCAAGTTGTCGGTCTCATGATACGATATTAACTGTTACTTATGTTGTCGCTGCAGCAAAATTTCTTGTTTACTGAAATGATAGAAGTTCGTTCACAGAAAGCAATGACCAGGTAACAAGTAAAAGCTTTTCTTTTTTGCTTTCACAATAATTCATATATTTTATAGCTAAAATAAAATCTAATATTTGGTTCTTAATTGCTGTTGCAGGGCATAATTTAGTGTCATTGGTTAAGCTTGTAACAAACATGCATTAAAATATATAGTCCAGGTAAGATGGGTGCTTGGTTTATTCGAACAAAGTCACATGTATGTTCATTTCATTAGTCTTAATGTCGAAATTAAACATACACATATTTCACCGTAGCAGCTTTGGGTACTACACTACACTAAGTAGAGGTGGCAATTTGAGACCCATTGGTTAAACATAGGTCTAGTTGGGTAAATATCTAGTAGGAGATGAGTCTAGTTGGGTCTCCTTTTATATTATAAATGAGTTTAATTAGGTATTTGATGGAAAATGCAATTATATAATAATTACCCAACGGGTCTAGACGGGTCTAGCGAGTTAAATTTTTAAATTTTTTATTTTTTTATTATTATTATTTTTTTTCTTTTACTTTTTTTCATCTTTTAATAAAAAAAAAATTGTGTAGATCGGACCAAAACTCATCTAGACCCGGAACCATATAGACCCAAACCTATTTAGACACATGACCCAAACCCGACCCGACCCACCTATTTTGCCACCTTTACTGTACACAAAGAAGACTTGCAAATCTGTTTTACTTTCATTTCACAAGCGATTTGAACATGTCTATGAAAAATAGACTCACAATGTAGATGCATGATTGTTCCTTTCATTACTTGTCTTGATTTAATACTCAATAAGACCTTATATTTAGTTACTTATGTGTTTGTTCATGAATGTAAAGAGTCTCACAACATTGTATGGTGCATTTGTTATTTTCGTATGTTTTGTGACTGTCTTTATATATGGGTAATATCTGGCTATACAAATGTCAATTTTAACTAAAGCTTGTTTTTAAACAGGTTGAAACATGACTTTTTTTGTGATTGAGATACTATTCATCAAGTTCGACCACTTGATATTCGATCTCAATGAAAACTACCCTAAAAGAGACGAGCTCGTATGCACAGTACAAGTGCTAAAAGTTGAAAGGAAGATAGAGATTTAACTGTTATTGGAGAGCAGCAGCTTGAAAATAGAATATATTTCTTAGCTAATGAACTATGTGTTAGCTTGTCATTTTGTTTATGTATAAATAATTGTGCTGATAGAAAACATAGTTGTAGTTGGTCATATTCGCTTCAGTTAGAAAAGTACACTTTAATTTATTTGTAGATTGTGGAATTTATGAAAATTGGGAATTTGTGAATTTTTATTTATTTATTTTTAAAAAGAAATTCGCACCAAGACTGGTTATGTCATATAAACTAGTCTCTTTATTCTACAATAGAGACATGCTCGTGCTAAAAAACCAGTTTAGATGCTCCTATTAGAAACCGGTTGTGGAACCAGTTTCTATGTGCTTTGCTTATAGAGATACCCCCTCACAGAGAGTGGTTCTAAAACCAGTCTTTATTGGCCATTCTAACTAGTCTCTATGAACCTTTGTGTAGTAGTGTACTTAGGTTGTCCATGACTTTGTGTCTCATAAGCAAACACATTATCAAATATATTGACATCATCAGTTGATTGATGTACCTTAACCAATATGTCTGAACAATGTGAAGGTCCGACATCAGCAGCAACAGTCTTCAAATCATCCTTAGGGTTGAGTTTCCCGTTAGCATCCGAATCATTGAGTTTCCCGTTAGCATCCGAATCATTCCCTGGAGTGTATTTTCCATTATGCTGTTCTGATAATGCATTATGACCCGTAAAAACCAAATCATCATCTGATGTCCCTTCTTCATTGAACATTCCCGCTTTTATCTGCATCTCCATTTCAATAATTTCTCGTTCTTTTTCTTTTAACTCTCTTACATGAAATTCTTTTCCATTTGACTCTCTCTCCTTTTCCAGCATCTCCCTCAGATGAAGTGATCTTGCATTAAGCACCATTTCCAGTAAGTTCATATGTGTAAGCAACTGTATCTAAAAAATTCAACTTCCATGCTAGTGATGCATTCTTTCCATATTCTGCATGCTGATGCATAATCCCGAGAATTCTTAAACGCACTAAAATCCATGGTCATGAACCTTTTTAACTGTGTCGTGAGCTCTTTAAATCCTACCATGCAATCACTTCCTTGTTCAATTTGCATTTCAAGTTGAACTATGTTGTCTCGGAGTTCCCATTTGAAGGTTACAAAGTCCATTTCAGATCCGAAGAATGTCTCAAAAGTTCTAAGAAATGCAGAACCCCATAATGGTTGACTTGCTTTTGAGAGAGCCACACATTGAAGTTTAACTACTTCAAAATGTGATAAACAATTTTCCTTTGAATGAATGACTTTTTTTCTCAACTTTAGACATCTTTCTTTCTTGCGAACTTGATTGATACATGATTCTGCGTTTTTGAGTGCGTATAAAAAATATACACAAAGTAATCGTGAGTGGAATTTACCGATCAACCTTTAGGAAAAGGTTAACTTGCAAAAACTCGTGAATACAATATATATATGTGATACCGGGTAAGTGATTACCCGGGTCGTGTCCCAACGAGGTGTGAATGGGCAATATCGTGAGAGATTTGAAATTAAAATGCTTGTAAGGATGTTGAGAGATTATTTGGTATTGCAAAACTATGAGAAATTGCAAATAACGTAAGAAAAGTAAAATTAACGCAACTAAAACATGAATTCGAACAAGGAATGAAAATTAAAACTTAAAAACTAATTAGAATTCTACGGGAATGAAAATTAGGAAGCTAGGGAACCCTAAACGTAATCTAATTTTAAAAACGTAAAAGTTACTTTTAAAAAAAAACGTAAATATGCTAAATAAAACGCGACTTTTAAGCTACACTAGTCCTACAGGTGTAAAAATGATTTTTCTACGTTCCTAATAATAAAAGAAAATTTTGAAAAAAGATTTTTTTTTTTTTTGCTTTTTAATTTTTTTAATATGAATTAAATACTAAAATAATAAAATAAATCCTATAAAATTAGTAAAACGATTTGGAAAATTATGAAAATTTTTGGAAAGTTTATTATACTAAAAAGGAGCTAGGAAAAATGAAAAGTTGGAATAACCACAAAAATAAGCAGGTAAATAAGCAAACCTATAATAAGCTAAAAGAAATTATGCTACTATAAATATACAACTAATGAAAGTCTAACAAGAAATATTAAGCAGAGCAGTTGGTTGGGGTGTTGCTTGTGAGCAGTGGTGACCCAGGTTCGACTCCAATAGTCATCACATTTTTTGAAAACTTTTTCTTTTCTTTTTTAAACCTTTTCTTTTACAAACTATTCAATCACATGTAAATAAGTAACTTTTATAACTAAAACATTTTATAAAAAGCAGTAAACAAGCAGATTAAAGGGACAAAGAGTAGCAGTTTTACTAAAGTTATAGTAATGCACAAAAGGAAATCTAAAAAGCTACCTAAAAGCTAGTCTATAAGTTAACATAAGTGGAGCCTAGGGGAAAGTTAAGCTAAAGGGACACTAGGGGTACCTAAATAAGCTAAAGGGAACAATGAAAAGCTCTTGAATAAGCCTAAAAAGCACAAAAAATAAGCAATAAATGCCTAAGGCTGCTGATGGAAAAAGGGCTGAGGGGGGCTGTTCGGGCTTATGCATAGTGGTAAAAAAAATAAAAAAATAAACTAAAAATATGGGCAACTATATTAACAGCCAAAGATCATGCATACCAAATTTCGGGTAAAAAGGACTTATAACGAACGAATGAAAAATCAAAAACAGCTTCTGAAATCGAAATATTTTTTACAGCAACAAATAAGGATACTTCGGGCTAGTTAAAAGCTAGTAAAAAAAAATCTAAAAAATAAACAAAAAATAGCATGAACTAGATAAGCAAGAAAACTACCTAAGTACCAAATTTCAGGTAAAACGGGCATATAACAAAGAAATGAAAAATCAAAAACTAATTTGCTGTTTGGCGAATTTTTTGACAGCAATTTGGTAAAAAAAAAAATGGGTCAAAAGTGGGTCTTTTGACCCACAAAAGCTTAGGACCAGATATTGCAAGCTTATAACAACCTATTTGAAGTTAAAATAAAGCAAGAACAACAACAACAATAATGGACATAAACAAGATCCCACTCTAACTTCTACTCTATGACAGTTGACATGAATTTTTTTTGCAAAACTAAGTAAAACTCTTTAAAACTTTTGGAAAATGAAACTCCTAACTTGAAAACTACCTAATGTACTTAAACAAAGCTGATTCAAGTTTAAATGATGGGTAAAAACTATTTTTTGAGCTAAGAGCTAGGTTGTGCCAAACACTCCTTTAAGGGGTTGTTTTGAAAACTTCCACTACCGAGGACTGCTTTCGAGCTAAGTTTTGGAAATGTGAGCATACACTAAGTCTAATAACTACTGAAAAAGCAAAATCAAGGACTAAACAAGGAGTTTTAATCAGCCCACTAGAATGAGCAGTTTTAAACTAATATTGTCTGTTCTATATGTTGGAATATATGAATAATAATAAACTACAAACATATAAACATCAAAGAGTACGCAGTGAAATAGATCAAATACAAATAATAAATTAACCGAATATAAATGGATGCGTACCTCTTTGTGATTTCTAGCAAGAACAAGAAACCAATGGAACAAGAACTATAAACCCTAATTGGGTTTAATGGTGGATCGACTAGGGTTAGTCGAATATGGCAAATCACCTTGTTAGCAAAAGTATGCCAACACTTCGTTCTTGAACACATGTATTAGTAGCGTTTCAATAAGAAAAGCTAGGTTCTTAATTCACAAGCAATCCAAACACAATGTTTAGAAGATCGCGTAGGAACCCTAGAAGGGTGTAGTTGATCAACTAAACAAGAATAGTTTTGAGCTTAGAAATCTAGTAAGAACCCTATAAGGGTGTAGTTCGATTTCTAACTCAAGAGAAGAAAGAGAGGGAGATTTGGTTTGGAAGTGAACCAAGGGATGAATGAATGAATGAGAGGAGGTCTCATTATATAGCATTCAATAAACTTGGAGCAAAAGCCAACCCCTAACCCTAAGGTGAGGGTGGCCGGCCATGGGTCACAAAGCCCAACCCGAACCGAACTTTCACTCTTTTCAAATTAAGTCCTTCATGTTTCGTCCAACGGTCGTTAGGTACCGTTAAATGCTCATTTTGTGAATTTAATAATTATTCGTCACTAAAACAATAATTATTAATTGATTCGCCTTTAAACTATTTTAACTATTACGTAAAACCTAGGTATCTAAAACGTTAAAACGTACACCAAATTAAAATCAGACGCGACTGCGTACTGAGAAAAAAGGTGAGTTTTAAGAAAAATAAACTACAAGGGTTTAAAATGAAAATTTTATAAACTTAAACTTAATATAAAATTAAATTAAAATGAAAACTATTTTTTAGATTATTTTATTATTTATTATTAATTATTTAATTAATAACTATTTAACTATTTAATTAAAACTAACTTAAATAAAAACTAAAAATAATAAACACTACAAATTAAACTAAAAACTTACAAAAACAATTTCTAAAACTTAAAATGAACTTGAAGAAAGTAAAAATAAATAAATAAATAAATCTATTTGTCTTTTTATAGATTTTCTATTAATTAAAAACTATTTATATTAATTAAACTAATTAAACTATTTTAAATTACAAATAATACTAAATCAACTTAGAAAATTATGGAAAAATTTATAAAACTATTTTATGACTTATAAAAGCTATAAAAAATATAAAAACTAGGTGTTGCTATATAAAAATTAATTATGCTATTTAAAACTTATTTATTAATTAATTATTAATAAAACTATTATTAATTATAATAAATACTAAATTAGAAAATAAAAATCTGAGAAAATTATTAAAAATACTTTAACCTAAGAGGAAATAAATAAAAATATAAAAACACAACTTACTTAATAAAAATCTAAAAATGAAAATTAAAATTAAATTATATTAAATAGAAACTATCACTTATTTTTATGTTGTCTTTTCTGGATTTTTCTTTTACAAAACTATATTATACTTAAAAATAAACAACTTTTGTGAAAACAATTAATTTATAACTTATTAATAAGCTAGATATAAGCTAACAACTTAAGCAGTTGACCAAAGTTGACCAACTAAGCAAATAAGCTCTACTGAGCTTGTGTGGGACCCACTATGGTTAATTCAGATCTAAATAAGTTTAGGAAACTTGTTTAAGCCATAAAATGCTAGTGAAGTCCACTGGATAAGCCAATAAGCTCAAATAAGCACTTGGCTTCTAGGAATCTGAGACAGATTAGGGACAAAGTTCAAGGGCAAAACTAAGTGGGGTCCACTGGGTGCTAGGTCAAACTAGTGGTCAATGGTTGTTCCCTGGTAGGAGGGGGTTGTAAGAACCTAAGTATGACAGGTGGGGCCCACTGTGGTGGTCACAAATCACCACCCAAGTGGTGGTGATGAACTGAATCTGATGGAGCAGGGCAATACCTTGCCCTGCAGGTTACTTTGAGGATGAGTGGGGCCCAGCAGAAAAATGCTAAAAATATAAGCTAGATGGGAACTTAAAGATGAGCTGGTAGAGTATTACTACAACAAATTTAAAATCTTGAAACCTAATACAAAATTCACAAGAAATCTTGGAGTTTTTGGGATTTTCTGCATAAGTAAAATTTGACTTTTGATAGAACTTAACTAGTTTGACTTTCTTAAGATTCTAACACTTCTAACTGATTAATTAAGTTATATTAGACTGAAATAAGACTTACTTAAGTGAGATTAACTATTTATGAAGAGATTTGAGTGAGTATGAATCCTAAAATCTTACACAGTTAACTGTGTAGGATCATAAACTGTGAATTTGACTTTTTAAGTAAAGACCTATGGTTTTTATTTTTGTTCTAAGCTATTGAGACCTAGTATGAATTGACTGAACCAGAAACAACAACTACAACACCCTTGAGGTCAATGGATTCTACTGATCCAAACACCCCTATAACTATATCAATTTATGATTTTCAAAGCTAATGATGAATTTAAGCCACAACACAGATTCAAAACACTAAACTATGATATTGTAAGATCAAATGAACCTGAATCAACCAATCCACAAGCATATACCTCAGTTTTGTCAAAAATGAGTTATACACTGTGAGTCTTGGTTTTTTAAAGTACAACTGAATCCAATGAACAAGCAAACTATATTATGCTATATACTGATTAACTAACACTAAATAAACATGTAGCAACTAGAAATAAGCAACATTAAGCAGTTTATAGTGAAAAGAAAAAATTGAAAATTAAACTTACAAATGGTGTTAGACTGAGACACAATGAACCATGGACCAATCTCACTTCCTAAGGCCTCCCATAAGACTCTAGTACCAAGATCATCCAGAATTTATCTTGCTCCTTGCTTCTCACCTTATGATCCTATTTTTTTTATTTTCTTTATATTTTCTTTAGAATTTTTTTATATTTATTGCAAGTATGATCTAAGCTGAGCAACACAACTCAGAAACTTAAGAAAACTTATGATTGGACTTAAATGAACTTAGATAGACCAGGTTTTAACAATGTTTAACAAGCTTAAGCAAAATTGTCAAATTTGCTCAAAAATGCCAAAACTGAATTTAACTAACAAGACTTTAATTAAGGATCAAATAAAGTTTACAATACATAAAATAAGCTGAGTTTCACTGATTGAATTGAAAATTACAATGGAAAATGAAAGTTATACTACCTACGACTAAATTAAACTAAGACTACACTAATGCTCTTCCATCTCTGCGTCTTTTCCCTTTTGTAGACACTTTCAGGGTTTGTGGGACCCACAGTGTCATTTCCCACCACATCTTGACCGTTGATAAGGTCTGATTGATCCTAGCCATTCAAATTGGCTTTTTGGCGCGAAAAAGTCTTGGGGGTACTGTGGATAGCGTGGAGAGGTTTTCAAGGGTTTAATTGAGTTTGGAATGTTGTGGTGAGGTGGAGGTGATGAGGTGGTGGTAGCAGGTGGCAAAACAGTGGGCTGGTATGGTGGTATTGAGTTGCAGTGGTGGAGGTGGTGGTTTGGGAGGGAAGTGGTAAAAGGGGGTGGTGTTTGACCGGATGGTTGACCCGGTTTATATTAAAGGGTGACTTGGGCTGGGATGTGTGGGCTGGACAAAAGGAAAAGGTGGGATGGGCTTTGGTGTGTTTGTATTGTGGATTGGTTTGTATTTTGGGTTTAATAAAACATAAGGTCCGGTTGGTTTTTAGAAATTACACAAGGACCAAGGTTGTAATTTGGGCAAAGTAGAGGGTATGATGTGTAATTTTCCAAAGTTTATCATAAGGGTTTAAATTGTTACATGTGAATAGTACAAGGGTATTTTTGATATTTTTCATTTTTTTAAATACCCGGGGACTAAAACTGACAAACTACCAAACTTGAGGGACCAATTATGTAATTTCACCAAACTTTACACCAAGGACCATTCCTGCAAAAGATTAGTAATACAAGGACCAAAATTGATTTTTCTCAAAGTTTTTACATCCCAGGGACCATTTCTGTCAATTTGCAAAGTTGAGGGACTAAACTTGTAATTTTATGAAACTTTGCACCAAAGGACTAAATATGTAACTTTATGATTAAAAAGGACCTTTGGTGACATTTTCATGTTTTTAGAATAACCAGGGACTAGTTTTGCCAATTTATGAAACTTGAGGGACTGAAACTGCCAATTATGCAAACTTTGTACGTTTTTCATCTGTTTTTGCATATTTTGTATTTGAAACATATAAAACACACTTCTAAGATATTTAAAGTATTTTGATGCATATTTGAGTGTTTTTGTATATTTTGGCAGTTCAGATTGGTATAAAATGATGAGTATTTAGACACTCATCATTAATTAATGGAAACTCATACGTAAAGTGTGCAATCCCGAAGTCTCGAGTTCGAGTCCGGTCATGATATATTAATTTATTATCCGTTAAAACTAACAGCTCCCACTCGGATATAGATTAATGTAACAATGACAATGGTTAGTCTAGCATAACCCGCCAATGTCCCCAGAACGATCTCGAGTATGGTTTCCTGGAAAAAACCACCTTTGATGATTCATCATCATACTTATCCTTTTGATTCTAATACTATGTTAATATGGATATGGATCGAAGTCATTCCATAATTAACTAGTGTTTCTCGTTATTTATGATCAAGCAAGATTACCAATTCATCTGAACGCATTCCAGATAGACCTTGGGCATGGCCATGCAAACATCTTGTTAATCCTACGAGTGGCCAAACAGTATTAAACTTCAAAACAAATTTGAAGGAACCAAATCCTGTATTGACTACAAGCATAACCTATGAACTTCGCATCACCTCTGAAAATAATCCTTATAACTACCAGTTACGGATAGCGTTAGATTATCTCACAGAAAATGAGCTACATCCACAGTAGTTACCTGGTATCTCAAGTCTGAGGATAAATATTCATGATTTACTCTAATGACAACATCCATAAGTACAATCATGTAATTGGGATTTTGTCCTATATCCAATTTATCCAGTATTGAATATCATGTGAATTTGGCATGTCCACGCATCAATATATTTTAATATATTATACCAAAACTCAGATTTGTCTTAGTTCAATGATACTCCCATATCATTAATTGACAACGGACTATTTAGAATAACATAACATAAGTTATTCATTGATTAAACATGCAAATATGGGATACAATCTATTATTAATGAAAACAAACGTACTCAGTACTTTAATTCATTATTAAATAATAATTGCTTAACATCCCTTATCCAAATACTAAATAGATCAATGCATGAAAAATTCTTGTTAATGAATTTTGTCTCAGGTAATAACAATCGTACTTGTTGACAATTATGCCCAAGTAATGATAATCATACTTGTTGACAAGACATTATTCAACTAACTTTGATCTATCGGAATTTTGAGAATACTTATTTCAATAATGAAATTGTTGTATATGTGCATTCAAATAATTTGATATAACCACATAATACATCATAAAATGTGTATGACATCCTCAACATACAATTTATGATAATTAAACTTCCAAACCTTTAAAGTTTAAAGTATTCTTATTCTTTAACGTATAATGCAACTATGCTTTTCGTTAAGCATAACTAGTACACATGGCTATTAACAAGGATGAAATCCTTCCATGACTAGTATTGAGTGTCATCTCAATTTATATTAGCATCATTGTATGCAAACAACAATATGCTCTTTTCCGTAAACTTCAATGTGTAATGTTTTATTCCTTCCAAACTTTCAAGTTTGTTGGCTACGACAATTTTACAAATTGTTCATTTATAGAATCTAGAAATTGTTCCAGGCTGAGGATGTGATTCTATATCCAAATATATTCCTTTAGAATATTCATTACACAACTTATCTAATATCTTTCATTAGATATCAATGTTGTCAAATCATCTTTTATCAAAGCATGATATAACAACAACATGATGTACATGAAAAATTCTCGTGTCCAACTTAATTTCATTCATGTACTACATATCCATTTAAACTTTCTAAATGATATATCATGTTCTATTAGATTCATTTTCCGCACATGTTTACATCAATAAACATGTATTCAAGATTGTATGTTTTACTTATTAAATCTTTCAAGTAAAGTTTTATTCCAAGTTATGACTTACCATTTAACTTATATAGAATGTTACTTCCTATATGTCATACAACATATATGATTTAAATAAGTAAACATAATACTCCCACTAGCTTTCAGAATTACTTAGGAGTTATCTTATTTTAAATTATAAATCAAAACATAGATTTAATATTTAAACATAAGATTTATCTCCTTGATGCATGCATCTATCCATACTTGGATTCTTGCATTTTGTATACTTTCAAAGATTAAATGAATTCATAAAACTTTTAATTACTCATCGTCCTCGCTTAAGTAATTATATAAGAAAGAGGTTTTATAATCTATTGTCAAATTTCATATTCATAAAAATGAGTATGACAATTACCATTTTTGTAATTTTAATGTGCTTAGGAAAGAGTATTCAATCATAGTTAATTACTTAAGTATGATTAATAATCTTGTCATAAAACATACATTAAAATATGTATACAATTTTGTCCATATGATTCTTTATGCAAAGATTTAAACCTCCAGGGTTTTTCTTCTCTTGCAGAAACTCATCTTCATTAAGATAAACCAAGTTTTCAAAGTTGACTTATCTTTATGGACATCATCTTAACATTCATAGTATGAGCAATTTACCATAATTAGTAAATGCGTCATTATGATTAACAGGCTTACTTTGATCCTGTAATTCATAATTCTCAGCATATTAATTAACTATCTGAGACATCCCTACGGATCTGTGAATGAGAGTTTCATCATGTTGAGATTTAACCTTTACATTTCAAACCTCATCATGATTTTCACTAGTGTGGCTTTAGAAAATTATATATTTTGTAATTTTGATCTTTCAAGATCTAAACAAAACTCCCACTTGCCTTTTGTATTTTATAAATACTTTAGCAAGATGAGCAACACTAAATCGTTCTCATTTGGGATATTACAAAAATATTTTACAGTTCCTGACTCTTGTTTGTTAAAACTACTTATTAACAAAATCAGAACTTCATTTTAAGACTTTAATGTGATTCATCACATTCCATAATGTCTTATTTAATCTTCTAGGTTGGAGTCTTATTGAGTATATTCAATCCATACTCAATTTTCTAACCTTGATAACTTTTGGAAGAAAAGAAGTCATATTTATCTTTTAATCAAACAATATAACAAGAGTTTGATTTTTCCTAACTGAACACACCACCAACTTGTGATGTTTCATTAGAATTAATATTGTGAGACAAACTAACAATATGTAAGATAAACTTATTCCGTTTGGCTTACTTATTTACCAACTAAGTCAACTTAATGGTACAATAGAATTTCCAAGCCAATTGCATGCTATATAACATAAGTACCTTTTGAACAAGTTACTTCATGTTCATGTCTTAAGAAGACATAAACTGTTATATTCCCACTTTACGTTGTACATCATTGATCAACTCAATGATTTCTTGTTTGAAACATAACAAGTTTAACGTCTTACTTTATTATAAGTCTTGTAATAGTTAAAAGACTTCATGTTTATAAGAAGATATAAACATAAATAACTAAAGTATTTGTGAACACCACCACTTGGTTTCAATAGTAATTTCAAGTTAATTTACTACTTCATTTGCTTATGTCATTTTATGAATTATCCAATTTAAGAAACTGCAAACTCACATAATTCCATTACATCAGTTGATCTGCTAGTAATGAAATCATGTAGTTTACCTTTCTATTGCAATCTAGGCAGGTTACACCCTGACGTAAATTGTAAATTTAAGTGTTTCTTTTAATTTGAATATCATAAGACATAAAAGTAGTCTTATAATCATGACACATGTTCTACATAAGATAATCTTATACATTAAATGTATAAGTCCTATTAGAACATTGATCTCTTACCTTGCAATTAAGAGAATCCTATCATCATATTTCTATGTATTGTTCCTTTGCACACAATAATCAATTCTTCCACTTGTGCATTGAACAATATCATGTAGTATATAAACAACACAACATAAGTTTGTTTATGTGATTCAATATGATTTGTGTCATAAGTAGATGTAGGACTACTTTGTCTTATCAGGAAACGCATATGGCTATCCTAAGAACATGAGTGTCTACAATTTGAAAGTAATTATCTTGAAGATAATTTGGGCTACTACACAGAAATTAAGTCTTGTAGCTCCCACTGAATTAGAGAACATAACAATAACTCTATATTCAGTAAACAACACAAAGCTCCCACTGGATTTGACAACATTTTACGTGTTTCATAACCAGTGAAAACAATTTGCTTGTTTTTACTTTCCTACACATTTAGAAAAACCCATACGTAATAATTACTCAGGTTCTAAAATGTGTATTCTACTATGTTTATGATGGATTATCCATCAATGATATTAACTTGAAGAATTTGGGCATGCAGCTTCTTCCTTAATAGGCCTACCATCCCCATAATGGTATGTAGCACCTTTAAAGCACAACAACTAGATAAAATACTAGCTTTGCCTTTTACCAATTTTGCGGTAATCTGTCCAGCTTCTAATAACTCATATTTTCTATTTAACCAAATGCCTTGTTTGTTATAGAAGAATTCATTCACCAAATAAGGGCAATGAAATTTCTTATGGAAAATAAGATGTGCTATATTCTTAAATATTAAAGATTGTTATGAGTTATATATTAGAATGTAGACAATTCTAATGTTCCTATCATACCTTTCTCAATCATGAAAAGGACTAGGATTAAGTCTTATTCTTTTCTCATGGAAAATAGACTTAGGATTGAGTCTTATTCTTATGTTCCTATCATACCTTTCTCAATCATGAAAAGGAATAGGATTGAGTCTTATTCTTCTCTTATGGAAAATAGACTTTCTTTCATTTCGGTAAATTTTTCTCAATCAAACATTATGTTTGAAAGCAAAATTATATCAATTTACCAATTTAAGACCAAACCACGTTTACGGCTTTAATGTTGCATTAATACGTTAAAAAGAATTACAAAATTCAATTTTAGTATTTTCGATAATTAAATTTTCAAGAAAATTAAATACCCATGGTTCATAATCAAATAACCATTTAATTTTCACTGAAAACTAGGATCCAAATTGACATAGATTCATCACATCAGTTGATCTGCTAGTGATGACGGTATTCAACAAGGTACGAGACGTGTCCCAATTGCCAATATTCAATTGCAATTCCTAGAAACGATGGGATTTACATATTTGCCAACCGCAGTTGCAATGTAAGCATGTTTTATCCCCATCTTCTTATGCCTTGAGTGATCAGAACCCGCTATCAACTCAATTAAGTTAACCAACTTAAGAAACAGCAAACTTACATAATTACACCACACCAGTTGATCTGCTAGTGATGAAATCATGTAATTTGCCCCTCCATTGCAATCTAGCCAGGTTACGCCCTGACGTAGATCCAATTTTAGGTGTTTCCGTTTCATTGGATGGCATATAACTTAAATTTAAGGGTAGTAAATTTGATGTGTGTAATCAAATATATGTACAAAGATGTCATGCATTCATCTTGTAGCATATGTTTCATGTAAAAAAACTTTTACTCATTTAGTTTCTTTACGAGCTTAAATCTCCAAAGTTTTGATTGAGGCGTTGAGAAACTTACAGCTTTGCCTTAAGTGCTTCGTAGTTATCATGGATGTTAGGTAAAACTAAATTTGACTCACAGGCGAGCGGCAAGCCAGAATGGAGGCTCACTAAGGCCGCAATTTAATGCTAAGCCATCCTTATACCCACTTTTTAGTTTGTCAAAATAGTTTCACCTTACAACCACTTAATACAGTCGCGATCAATCAACCAAAAGTTCAAGATTTATATATAAGCTCAAAACAAGATTTCACCATTATTAAGTCCGTTTAATATTTTATTTATGAAATTACCCTTTTGTTACTATCATGTCACAAAACATATAAAACAAAAGTAATTAAATAAAATAAACAAACGACAACAATAATGGACATGCAAATAAAAATCAATTTAAAACACACAATTGATTTAATACACGATTAATAGGGTCTTCCCTAATCTTATAATTAATCAAATTTTAGTAATCTTTATTCATAATATTTACTAAACAATTTATCAATTATAAAAGAATCGCATAATAAGCATGAAATCTTAAAACCAAATCATCATAATCCAAGACAACACATGCATGGTTTGTCATGGATGCCCATATTGTACATATTATAACAAATAATCATGTTAATCAAGGAACGCAACCAAACGGCATATCACAAATATCCATTTATATACACATAAATTACATGCAACCTAGGGTCTCTACAAGTTTTTATCACATAATTCATCAAACCATAATTTCCTTTTTTTTAAATAAAAAAAAATCGAAATTAAAAAAATAAATTTCGAAAAATTAAAAAATAAATCTAGGGTTTATGAAAAATATAAAAACATAAGAACACCAAGCATGTGATTAATCAAACGATTCAATTTTTATGTGTTTCGGTAATTCATTATAATGTATTAACGGCTCTTGATGCCACTGTTTGAATATATGAATAATAATAAACTATAAACATATAAACATCAAAGAGTACGCAGCGGAATAGATCAAATACAAATAATAAATTAACCGAATATAAATGGATGCGTACCTCTTTGTGATCTCTAGCAAGAACAAGAAACCAATGGAACAAGAACTATAAACCCTAATTGGGTTTAATGGTGGATCGACTAGGGTTAGTCGAATAGGGCAAATCACCTTGTTAGCAAAAGTATGCCAACACTTCGTTCTTGAACACACGTATTAGTAGCGTTTCAATAAGAAAAGCTAGGTTCTTAATTCACAAGCAATCCAAACACAATGTTTAGAAGATCGCATAGGAACCCTAGAAGGGTGTAGTTGATCAACTAAACAAGAATGGTTTTGAGCTTAGAAATCTAGTAGGAACCCTATAAGGGTGTAGTTCGATTTCTAACTCAAGAGGAGAAAGAGAAGGAGATTTGGTTAGCAAGTGAACCAAGGGATGAATGAATGAATGAGAGGAGGTCTCATTATATAGCATTCAATAAACTTGGATCAAAAGCCAACCCCTAACCCTAAGGTGAGGGTGGCCGGCCATGGGTCACAAAGCCCAACCCGAACCGAACTTTCACTCTTTTCAAATCAAGTCCTTCATGTTTCGTCCAACGGTCGTTAGGTACCGTTAAATGCTCATTTCGTGAATTTAATAATTATTCGTCACTAAAACAATAATTATTAATTAATTGAAACTCATACGTAAAGTGTGCAATCCCGAAGTCTCGAGTTCGAGTCCGGTCATGATATATTAATTTATTATCCGTTAAAACTAACACTATACAAAACTTAAACCAACTGACTTTTAAATTATGACTAATCAATAACAAGCTAAACTAAACTAATTTAGGCAATAAACAAGACAGAATAAGCAGATATTAAGCAGGACACGAGCAGTTAACACAATAAGCAGTTGACAACAAACTAAAAAAAAAATAGCTTGGAACTTTTTATAAAATCGAAAAGTAAAGATACAATGCTTGAATTTTAGAAGCTTATAGACTTGAAAGAAAAAAAAAACTTTAATAAGCTAAAATTACACTAAAATTATACTATTCTACTCTACTACCTACTACCCCTGAATGGCATACAACTGCTTCAACTTATACTAAAACTAAAAATTAGGGTTCCCCTCATCTTTTGCCTCTTTTCCTGTGTTGTGCTTGTTCTCTGAGTAGAATGCCCTTTGTGTCCAATTTGTGTTTCTTTGGAGAGAATCTGAGCCATCAAATTTGCTTGGTCCAAAAGGGTGCATCTGGAGCCGTTGGATTTAGTAGGGGTTGTGGATTGGTGAGGTGGAGTTGGATACCCGTGAGGGGTTTCTTGGAGCAAGAGAGATGGGGCTTTTGAGGATGGTAGCGTGTTGCAGGTTAAAGGTGGAGGAGGGGGTTTAAGGTTTGGCGGTTAATAGGGGTGAGGGAGAGGATGAGTTGTGGTGGACTGGTATTTGACGAGTGATAAAAACGTGGTGTTTTTATTATCAAAAGGAGATGGGTTGGGTTGTATAAGTGGTGAGATTGGGTTGTGGAGGTGTTAAGGGGGTGTAGTAGGAATGGGCCAAGATTATGATTGGGTTTGGTTTAAGTCTGGGTAAAGTTTAAAACTGCTATTAGTATTTTTACAAAATCGGCTTCTTTTTTTTTTTTTTTTTTTTTTTTTTTTTTTTTTTTTTAATAATAATAATAATAGTATTTTTTTTATAATAATAATATTAATAATACTAATATAATATTAATACTAATAATAATAATAATAATAATAATAATAATAATAATAATAATTTTAATAATAATAAAATAAAAAGCTTTGACAAAACGGGTTTTTGGTGATTTATTTTGCCATTTTCTGAAAGTTCTGGGACTGTTTCTGCCAATTATGCAAACTTTGCTCAGCTTTCCGTCTGTTTTTAATCCTTTGTACCTGAAACACGCAAAAACACACTCCAAGGATATTTGTGACATTATTTGATCGTTTTTAAGTGTTTTTGGTTGTTTTGACTCGGAAAATAGAAGAAAAGATATGTGTAAAATGACACATAGCAATACATTAGCGACTTTGATTGATACATTTTCTCTCTCCCGTGATTGTTGCGATATAATCGGAATAATCAAACTAAAATGTATATAGTTGATATAACACACACAAGGTAGAAATAGTGATAAAGATGATTTTGGATCGGCTCAACGAAATAGGAGTTGAATTTGGTGAAGGTTACTTTCCTTGGTCAACGAACTTTCAATCCATCAAAAAATTTTGAAACTTAGTCCACCAAAAAAATTTTCAAAAATTTTGACCCAGAAAAATTATCTAGAATGTGTTCTCGATAAAATTATATAGAATGTATTCTCGATAAAATTATCTAGAAGTGTTCTCTATAAAATTATCTAAAATGTGTTCTCGAAAAGTGTTCTAAAAAATGTAGGGTTTAGTGTTCTCGAAAGTTTGTATTCTCGAAAATTAGTACAATTGTGTTCTCGAAAATTTTGGCAGATTTTGATTTTGCATAAAGCACACCCAAATGAAGTTTCTAATCCAAGATTCTTGTACTTCTAACCTTAAAAACATCAAAGCTTGAAGAAAGTTGCAAACTTGATGATTTTTGTGAAAATTTTTTGTATTCTAGAAAACAAGTACAAAAACAAGTACGAATTTTTAAAGTTTGAATCTTTCAAAAAGATTGAAACTTTCTTATTAGAAAAGGTTTATAACACTAGTTTGTAATAAAAAAAAAAAGTGTTAAAACCCAAGAAAAACAAGAAAAGTAAGGACCTTTTAAAAAATTCATGTAGGAGCTTAAAAAATGAAGCACACAAGCTCAAATCACTCCTAAATCATTGTTAGGCTCTTGATACCAATTGTTGGGTCCTGACTTTTATGTAATTCCACACTTGTGATATATGTTTAATATCTAGAGAGAGAAAGATTATATGTTTAGAAAGAGAAAGATATGTGCATTAGAGAGAGAGAGAACTAGAGATGAAATAAGAGAGAATTTCTTATTCCATATGAACCAACACCTCTCAAATGAAAGGTTACATCAATATATAGTCATACATAAGATGAGAATAAGGAAGTGTGCCGTGTTTACATATTTCACTATATCGACATTAACGTAAATACTAGGACTAAACTAGATGGCACACTTCTACTAACACGTAGACTATATTTTTACCAATCTAACGAGCTATTACATGACCATATTACAAGACTCATTGACTCGATAATGATCGTCACTTCAAGCATTCCCAACAAGTGCAGAGGCTCTGCTAGATTGGATCATGGATTCAGGAGGTTCATACCATATGACACCGAGGTTAGATATATTTTTTGATTTTCTGGAATGGGATTGGGGCAGGGTACTGTTGGGTGACAACAGGGAGTGCAAGATCAGAGGTATTGGTAAGGTGAGGATACAACTGAAAGATGGGTCAAGTTTTGTATTACACAATGTCAGGTATATTCCTGAATTGAAAAGAAACTTGATGTCGCTGGGAACTCTTGAAAAAGAGGGATATACCATAAAAATGGAGTCGGGCAAAATCAAGGTGATTAATGGTTCCAGGGTTATATTATCTGGAATCCGAAGGGATAATTGTGTATACTCTTTGGATGGCCATGCAGTGGCAGGTGAGCTTAATGCTAGTGTTGAAGAAAAAGACAGTCTTGCGCAGGTTTGGCACAAAAGACTGGGACATATCAGTGAGGAGGGACTACAGGTGCTGGAAAAGCAGGAGCTGTTTGGTAAGAAATCTAGGTAAGCTTGATTTTTGTGAGAATTGTGTTCTGGGAAAGTCACATTGAGTCAGTTTGGGTGTAGGAAGGCACACTACTCAGGGAGTGATAGACTATGTTCATTCAGATTTATGGGGTCCGTCTCAGGTGGAATCATTGGGAGGTAAGAGGTACTTCTTATATATTGTTGATGATTATTCCAGGAGGGTATATGTTTATATTCTTAGGTTCAAACACGAAGCATTTAGAAAGTTCAAAGAGTGGAAGCAGTTAGTAGAGAATCAGACTTGGAGGACGGTTAAGAAGCTGAGGACAGATAACGGTCTTGAGTTTTGTAATCGAGAGTTTGAGTAGCTATGTAGTAAGAGTGGGATTGCTAGACATTTTACAGTTTTTGGGACGCCGTAGCAGAATGGATTAGCAGAACGGATGAATAGAACTCTCATGGATAAGGTCACCATCGACAGAAATTGAGAAAAAGACACTTGTGGAGATGTGGTCGGAATATCCTAGTGATTATGAGATGTTGAGGATTTTTGAATGTGTCGCATATTTACACGTTAAACAAGGTAAGCTCAAGCCGAGAGCGGTAAAATGCATCCTTTTGGGGTATCCTGAAGGTGTGAAGGGGTACAGGCTATATAGGCTTGATAACGAATCACCTAAAATAGTCACTAGCAGGAACATGGACTTCAATGAAAGTGTCATGTACAAAGATACGTTGAAGGATTCTGGTGTAGGTACTGATAAGTCTGTTAAGGAATTACAAGTTGAGGTGGAACTGCAAAGGTTAAATAGTCATACGCTTGAGGAAGATCAAGCAAATGATCAAGAAGATGGCGATGATGAAGATGCAGGGAATCAGGATCATGATCAAACACCGGATCTCACAGATTATCAGTTGGTTCGGGATAGAGAGCCAAGGACAAGAACGAAACCTTTGAGGTTTTGGGATGAGAGTAATATGGCTGCTTACGCGTTTGCTGCATCAGAGGAAGAAGATACTCATGAACCATTGACATACCAGGAGGCAGTTACTTGTGAAGATAGTTCTAAGTGAAAAGCTGTTATGGATGAATAGATGGATTCTCTGAAGAAGAATAAGACCTATGAGTAAGTAGATCATCCAGCTAGGCAACAGCTAGTGAGCTGCAAATGGCTGTTCAAGATAAAGAAATGGATTGAAAGTGTTCAAAAGCCTAGGCACAAGGCAAGGTTGGTGACTCGTAGATTCACACAAAGGGCAGATATTGACTATAATGAAGTATTTTTGCCGGTAGTTCGACACACATCTATTCGAGTTATACTTGCATTGACTGCGTGTAGAGATTATGAGCTAGAGCAACTTGATGTAAAGACGGCATTTTTACATGGAAATCTTGAAGAAGTGATCTATATGAGGCAGCCATCGGGTTATGTACAAGGTAACAAGGTATGTTTTTTAAAGAAATCCCTTTATGGTTTGAAGCAGTCACCTAGGAAATGGTATAGGAGGTTTGATGAGTACATGCTGAGCAACGGGTTCAAGCGTAGCAGTTACGACAGCTGCGTATATTACAGGAGTTATGCGCCAAGTGAGTATATCTATCTACTGTTATATGTAGACGATATGTTGATTGCTTGTAAGAGCAAGGCTGAGATTGGGTCTACCAAGTCTTTACTAAAGAAGGAGTTCAACATGAAAGACCTCGGGGAAGCAAAGAAGATTCTTGGTATGGAGATCATCAGGGATCAGAGTCGCAAGATTCTGAGGGTGTCATAATCCGGGTATGTTTCTAAGCTTTTTAATAATTTAAGAATAGACAATGGGAAATCAGTTCAGATGCCATTGGGTGGGCACTTCAAGCTGTCATTGAAGGATTGTCCGGTTAAGGATTGTGATGTTGAAAGGATGAGTAATGTGTCGTATTCAAATGCGGTTGGGAGCTTAATGTACTTGATGGTGTGCACGAGACCAGACATAGCGTATGCGGTAAGTGTAGTTAGCATATATTTGGCGAATCCAGGTAAAAAGCATTGGGAAGCAGTGAAGTAGATTTTGAAATATTTGCGGGGTACTATGAACGTGTGTTTGGTGTATGGGACAGATCGTGGCAACCATGTGGACGTAACAGGTTTTGTTGATTCAGACTACGCTAAGGATACGAATAAAGGTAGGTCAATCACATGTTACGCGTTTTTAGTATAGGGATGTGTTGTAAGCTGGAAGGTAACGCTACAACACGTGGTGGCTCTTTCAACTACAGAGGCGGAGTATATGGCCCTTACGGAGGCTGTGAAGGAAGCTATTTGGCTAAGGGGACTCTTGGAAGAGTTGGGCGTGGAGGTTAACACTGTGGCAGTTAATTGTGATAATAATGGCGCGACTCACTTACCGCAGAATCATGTTTTTCATGAAAGGACTAAGCACATCAATGTGCGTTATCACTTTATCAGAGATGTCTTGGAAGCAAAGACGGTCGAAGTTCTGAAGGTGGGTACTGAACACAATGTTGCGGATTCCTTGACGAAGGTGGTACCTGGACTTAAGTTTCAGCACTGCTTGGAGTTGCTGAGCGTCGGTGTAGGCTAATATAAAGCCTAAGGTGGAAATTGTTACAATATTAGTCTCTATATTAGCTTATGAATAAGTCTAGGGGTCTTAGTGTTAAACTCTATTAGCTATGTATGTTTCGGTTTGTTTGGCTTGTGTCCCAAGCCCAAGACCACCGTTTCTATCCTTTTCATTGTATCAACCGACTAGATTCATAGGTTGTTTAGGAGTCGGTTTCTTACCCCCTCATTCTCTATAAACAGAGATGAGGGGGTGAGGGTTTATGTACGTTCATTCTTTCATACTAATCAAGAATCGATTAGGGTACTTACTTGTGCAAAGCTTCTCTACTGTTCTGTCGATACATATTGTCTTCAAGATCCTTGTCATTCCGCTCTTGTAATCAGGTAGTATAAGTTAAGCACACTTTTACTCACGAGTCCCTTTTATCCAGCAGTCCATATCAAGGACTGAGCGTGAGCCGCCTAACCCAGATATTACGGGATATTGTGCCCCACGTGGCGGGGTGCCTAGCACCTAGGTTAGGTATAGCTTGGCTTGCCACTTCCCCTATTGTCCCAGTGAGGTAGTATAAATACCCCAACGTCATTCAATATTCAACTAACTCATTTACTACGCATTTACTCTCACATTTATTATTCAGCCTTCTAGTGTAAGCCTATACCAACTCTCTCGCCGGAGCTTGGTCTTGCATAAATGTCATGTTGTGTTGCCATTGTTGAAGTTTGTGTGATATGATAATGGATCTTAAGACAATGAAGGATTGATTGTGTGATGTGTTTAACATCTTGATTTGCTTGGGTTTAAATCGTGATAAAGTTGTCTTGTGTCATGAGATTTGGTAAATTAGGGTTTCCGTATCAAATTTAGGTTTTGTTTGAACTTGATGAATCAAAGGACGAATTATGAAAGTTCAAATTACTAAACAATAGCCAAACTTGTTAAATATTCGACCCGTAACTTGCAAAGAAACCTTGCTAAAAAAATCTCGCTAAACAAAACCTCGCTAATTTAGGGTTTGAATTATCTCGCTACTTTGGGATTTCTATAATCTCACAATTTTAGGTTTTCATAATCTCGCTACTATAGTTGGTTGACTCGCTATTTTTAGGGTAGTGATTATCTCGCTAGTCTCACCAAACCTCGCTAAAAATCGCACATGAACAACACTTTGAAAACACGATTAAAGACTTATTTTTTGATGTTTTGATATTAATTTTTTTTTTTTTTTTGCATAAACTTACTCACTAACGTGTCTAGATACTTAAAAATGTCTGCTTTCAAGATTAAACACGTAAAGTCAAGTACTTTTTAGCAAATTTCCAAAATAACTCACGAATGAGCAAAAAACGTAAGAAGACGTATACTTTAAGGTTTTAAACGATTGGAACAACAAAGAACGTCTGCTATTGTCATTGAATGTGCAAGACCAAGTGAAACAACAAAGAGGAGGTGTGAAAAATGAAACCTCGCTGAACTTCAAAACTTGCGAAATAGATTTTTAAGAACTTTTAAAGATAAAACCTTGTTCTAAAACACAATATTCATCACTATAACTTCTACTAAGGTGATAATATTGCAAGAACTTGGTGTTTTGAAGGACACAAACTCAACAAACCTCGCTACAAGTACACGTCTATGTACATATAACCTCGCCAAAAAAAATTCGAAGATCAAATATTTGACACACAAACACTCCTAGATCATCTTAGGCTCTTGACACCAATTTTAGGTCTCTATGATGACGTATAGTCTATAGTTAGGCCACGGGCCCAAATGATAGACATTACTAAGCCCAAACCCACCACGAGTAGGCTATCATGACAAATGACTTGGGCCATAATACCAATGGCTTGGACTCACGAAGTCCGAAGCCCAACCAAACTACCCGGTTATAGGATAAGGATCTTCTATTAACAGAATAGATATCCTTACCCCGGATAAGTACCGCGTGTGCGAAGAGTAAGGAACAAGAAACCTACACGGTTTCTGCGCCTATATATATATATAGAATGATATATTCTCATTAAATGTACGATTCACACGATCCCTAACTCTTCAACTAAACCCTAAACCGATTACTTACTCTCACGCCGGAGTCTAATCGTGGGAGACAATCCCACGATAAGCCTAACGGTGTTGTTTACTTTCTAAGTGCGCAGGTTTCACAAGCACTAAAGTTCTAATTGGTACGAGAGCAGGAGTCCAAACAAGGTAAGCCCAACTTTTGTATCAACAAGTGGCGCCATCAGTGGGACCCTACACTAAGAACTCAAGACCAGAATGCCGAAAAACAAGAACTCATGCCAGCGGACTCCGCAGCCAGAGAAAACACGTGATGATTCACATTGGAAGAAGCATCAAGATTCGACTCCAAGGCCAACCTCTGGAACAACCGGTACGCCTAGTCATCGTGAGTCGAATGTAACTCCAATCCCTACCACGGTAGAATTGCCTTTGGGGACAACCCGAACCACCACCGTAGTCCCAAGCGCTGAGGACATTCAGCGCACTCTCTTTACCACTCCCCACCAGGTGGCATCCATAGTGGACAACACTGTGCCACCAGGAGCACCTAATAGAGAGAGGGAACCCCATGCGGAGACGGACATCCTCGCAGTAGAAGAGGATGCACATGAGGTGACATTAAACGATTTCGTGTCCCAACATTATGAGACTTTAACTAGTCTCATGCAAGAGGAGGCAAGAAGAAGGTCAAGCCACGACCTGCAAAACCGGCTGGACTTTAGCCAAGAAAAATCTCCACCGCGCCACTATGAGCGTAGAAACAATGAGAGGCGTACCAATGTCCACGCTAGGCTTGGTAGCCTTGGTACAACATCTAACTCTCAATACTCGGAGGATTACAAAGACAACGTGCGGCACACCAATGTCCATGCTAGGCTTGGTAGCCGCAGGATACAAGATAGACTTGGACGACAACGTTCACCGAGCGTAAGCGTCTCAAGGTCAGGAAGCAGAAGAATCCAAGATAGGCTTGGGAAACACCACTCCCCATGTACAAGCCCTTCAAACTCAGACTCCGAGGAAAAACGGCGCAAGCGCCGCAGAAGGAACAACTCCTCTTCTAGCAGCTCCTCGGACAACGAGGATAGAGAGACGGGACATTGGAAATCTAAAAACCGACATCGGTACGAGGAGGATGAAGATATTTCCCTTCCTTGGCGTCGCCAAAAGGTTGATGCGTTCACGCGACGCATAAGTGATTTCTCAGATGACAAGAGAAGGCGCATGCCTACCAATGTTAAAACATATGATGGAACAGGTGATCCTGATGATCACCTAAAAATTTTCGAGTCAGCGGCTGCTATCGAAAATTGGCCACAACCTGTGTGGTGCCATATGTTCAACTCTACCTTAGTAGGGAATGCACGAACATGGTTCAGCAAGCTTCCACGACGAAGCATAAATGGGTTTGAAGAGTTGCGGAAGGCATTCCGCCTAAATTTCACGCAACGAAAGAAGTGCGCAAAGAACCCTGTGAAACTAGCCAGAGTGAAACAGCGCCAAGGGGAATCCACAAGCTCTTATATAGAGCGCTTCAAGGATGAATGCATGAAAGTCAAGGCATGCCCCGAGGTACTAAAAATCTCAGGGTTCATGAACGGGATCAATAACCCAGAGCTGATACGGAAGCTAAACGATAAAGTACCCCAAAGCTTTGATGAGCTAACAAAGCGCACTAGATCCTTCATCCAAGGGGAAGCAGCGGCGGCAGACAGCAAAAAAGGTTACTCAACCTTTAAACCACAAGAACAGTCTAGGAGACAATCCAATGACCAAAGTGGCAACCGCAACAGGAATTACCGCAACCGAGGTAATGGAAGGGATAACGACAAATATGTTCCACTCACAAAAACCCCTAAAGAAATATTCGCGACAGAAGGAGCAAATTTTCCAAAACCCCCACCTATGAGCACTCCAGAAGAGAAGCGCATAGGAGGAGGATACTGCGAATACCATGGGCAGAAGGGTCACACCACTAACGAGTGCGTCCAACTACGTCAGCTAATTGATAAATTAGTGAGAGAAGGAAAGATGGACCACCTCGTTAAAAACATCAAAGAAGGGAAAAATAGACAAAAGAATGGGGCCAAAAAAGAGATACCAAAAAGTAAGGCTGACACAACATACATTATACAATCATGGCAGCGAAATACGAAACAAAAAGTCAGCCAAAGATTTTCCAAGGGGAACCAAATCTCTTTCCCCACTCTTACTGCAGACAATGCAGTGGTAGAACCACTCACCATCGAGATTCATGCGGGGGGTCACGATATCCACCGCATGTATGTTGACGGAGGAGCGTCCGCAGATATCATGTACGAACACTGCTTCAAGAGGCTACAACCTGAGATACAAAACCAGTTAATTCAGGCCACGACGTCGCTGACTGGATTCACAGGTGAAATGATTTGGCTTATGGGACAATTACGCATACTTGTGGTAGTCGGTAATGAATACCATTCCACAACAGCCTGGATGAACTTCATGATAATCAGGTCTCCCTCGTCATACAATGGCATCATTGGGAGACCAGGAATATCAGCCATACGTGCAGTTCCATCCACAACACATGGAATGCTAAAATTCCCAGTAGAAGGAGGGATCGTCACTCTCTACAACACCACTGCATCTCCAAGAGAATGCAACAGAGTGACAAATGAAGTTCCGCGCGCTCCAGAACAACACACGACCAAGGTGACAAACCTGAAAGTTGCAATCCACCCAGATTACCCTGACCAAGAGATATCAATTGGGGGATCACTGTCCAACAAGGGCAGAGTAGCTGTGTGCGCATTATTGCAAAAGAACCTAAACATCTTTGCATGGAAACCCAAACACATGACCGGAGTGCCAAGAGCCATTACGGAACACAAGCTAGAAATCCGACAAGGATATCCTCCAATACGGCAGAAAAAACGCGGCCAGGCTCCAGAACGCGCAAAAGCTATCCTAGAGGAAGTGCACAAGCTCGTGGACGCAGGGATCATGCAAGAAGTTTATTACCACGATTGGCTTTCCAACCCAGTGATGGTAAAGAAAAGCGATGGTAGCTAGAGAATGTGCGTGGACTTCACCGATCTCAACAAAGCATGTCCACAAGACTGCTATCCACTACCAGAAATCGATTGGAAAGTAGAATCCCTGTGTGGGTATCCCTTTAAATGCTTCCTAGATGCATACAAAGGATACCATCAAATTCAAATGGCCAAGGAGGATGAAGAAAAAACAGCTTTCCACACGAGTCAAGGGGTGTATTGCTACACAAAAATGCCCTTTGGCTTAAAAAATGCAGGAGCCACATACCAACGGTTAGTGGATAACGCATTTGAGAAGCAAGTAGGCCGCAATTTGGAGGTCTATGTTGATGACCTAGTCATAAAAAGCCATACCGAAGAAGAATTGGTGCGTGACATAGAGGAAACGTTTAAGACATTGGGAAGAATAAACATGAAGTTGAATACCAAGAAGTACACTTTTGGAGCAACAGAAGGCATGTTTCTCGGATACCTAATAGAACCCGATGGTATTAAACCTTGTCCAGAAAAAACAAGAGCGGTCATCGAACTACCTTCACCGCGCACACTAAAAGAAGTCCAGTCACTAAACGGCAAATTAGCCGGACTAAATCGATTCTTGTCCAAATCAGCGGATAAGTCACTTCCTCTCTTTAAAACACTCACGAAGTGTACGAAGAAGGGAGACTTTCGATGGACTCCAGAAGCGGAAGAAGCTTTCCAACAGCTCAAACAAAACCTAGCAGAGCTACCCAAGCTTGTCGCACCCCGACAAGGGGAAGAATTGATCATGTATCTATCAGCGACCCATGGAGCAGTCAGTGCGATGCTACTAACAGACAGAAACTCTGTTCAAACACCCATATACTTTGTAAGCAAAGCTCTCAAGAAGACAGAGACTAATTACACCGCAATGGAGAAACTGGTCCTAGCCTTAGTATTTGCGGCTAAGAGACTACGCAGGTACTTCCAAGTGCATCCAATAGCTGTAATTACGGACCAACCCATCAAGCAGGTTATCTCTAAACCTGATGCATCAGGGCGGCTACAAAAGTGGAGCGTGTTATTGAGTGAGCATAACATCTCTTATAGGCCGCGCACCGCGATCAAGGGACAGATATCGGCTGATTTCATCATCGAGAAGCCATATGCTGATACTCCATCACCAATGGTTGATGTACCATTACAAGAACCGTGGGTTCTATTTACGGATGGATCTTCGTGCGCAGAAGGGTCAGGCGCAGGCCTTATCCTTACTAACCTAGATGGAACAGAACACACTTACGCACTGCGTTTTGAATTCACAGCCACAAACAACGAGGCAAAATATGAAGCATTACTGGCTGGACTCCGCATAACAAATCAAATGGGTGTACGCAACCTAGAAGCCAATGTGGATTCACGATTAGTAGCTAACCACGTGTTAGGCGAGTATGTGGCCCAAGAGGAACACATGATCCAATACCTCGATAAGGCCAAGTCCTTGATCAAGAATTTTGACAAGTTTTCTATCAAACAAATCCCACGAGGAGAAAATAAAAAAGCAGATGCGTTAAGTAAAATCGCATCCACAAGCTTTGCACACCTGTTAAAACAGGTATTGGTGGAAACCTTGAAGAATAAATCCATCTCTGAGATGGAAGTCTCCACAGTGATAGAGAAAGAGCATCCTACATGGATGACACCCATCATGGATTTTATTAGCAAGGGAACACTCCCCCAGGAACAAAAGGACGCTCGACAGATATGGCGCACAGCGCAAAGATTCGAACTTCGAGATGGTATCCTATATCGGCGTTCATTCCTACAACCATGGCTTAGATGCGTCGGACCTCTTCAGGCAGACTACGTACTCCGGGAAATCCATGCCGGATCTTGCAGCATGCACTCAGGACCACGGTTTGTTGTAGCGCGTGCTCTGCGATCCGGGTACTATTGGCCTACCATGCACCGCGACGCGCGAGACATGATTAGAAGATGCAACGATTGCCAAGTCCACAGACCCATTCCGCGTCGACCACAACATGAGTTAACACCCATCACCTCACCATGGCCATTCCATAAATGGGGAATTGACATTGCAGGACCCTTTCCAGTCGCGGAAGGAGGGCTTAAGTTCCTCATTGTCGCCATTGACTACTTCACCAAATGGATCGAGGCAAAAGCAGTAGCGAGTATCACAGGCAACCAGGTCAAACGATTCGTTTGGGATAATATTGTATGCCGCTTTGGCCTACCTGGAGAGATTATTTCGGACAACGGAAAACAATTCTGTGATAACCCATTCAAAGACTGGTGCGCGCAGTTAAACATCACATAGCACTTCGCGTCAGTTAAACATCCACAAACAAATGGATTAGTAGAATGCGCGAATCGTAGTCTGGGTGAAGGAATTAAGGCACGCTTAGACAGACATAAAGGAAGATGGGTGGACGAATTATCGCATGTTCTGTGGGCCCACCGCACAGAAATCAAAGTCAGCAACGGCGATACACATTTTTCTCTTGTCTACGGGACAGAAGCTGTTATACCAGCAGAGATTGGAATGCCAACAATCCGTACATCGGAAGTCAACATCACAACAAACAATGACGAACGGCGCATTGACTTAGATCTGTTGGAAGAACGACGCGAAAGGGCAGCTATACGCGAAGCAAAAGCTAAATCAAAGATGAAGAAGTATTATGATGCAAGAGTCAGAAACACTTCTTTTAAACCAGGGGACTTTGTATACCGCGCCAACGATGCAAGCCACGCAGAAGATACGGGCAAGCTCGGACCCAAATGGGAAGGACCTTACGAGGTCACAGAGGCATTAGGCTACGGTGCGTACAAAGTGCGCGACATGAAAGGCTACGAGCTACCACGCACCTGGAACATTTGCAATCTCAAGATATGCTACCTTTAGGCTACGGCCCACACACTGACACCTCTGCACTTTAGTAAGCGCTCAATAAATGTCTGTGTATTTACTTTTTTTTTTAGGAAATTGTCTTTACCTCTTTCACTTGCAAGAATTAATAAAACGTTGTGGTTTCTAGCTAACTCTACAACACATTTCAACATTATTGCTTACATCATTCATTTATGTTTCAATTCTGTTTATATTATTGCCTACATGGCGTGCATGTACATATTAAGACCATACGAGGGCAGACAGGATGAGTAAACCTACTAAAATACTCGTTGAGTAAGAGGGTTGCAAACCCATCAACATCGGATCACGTATCCCTGTTAAACACCTTACTATCAAGACGTTGGGGTAAGTTAATAGTACATCCCACGACGGATGCACTTTAACGCACACTGTGCGCGTTTAACAAAACATGGATTCAAGAAAATTGATTCCTAAATAGTGGAATTCGCAGTACGCTGCATACCACCACATGGATTCAAAACAATTGACTCTTAAGTTCGTACGCAAACTCACTAACTTCATACAAGACTATGACTTTAGTACGCATCCCACAACGAATGCGCAACACCAAGTTTAAACGAACTATGAAACCAAGACACTTGGTTCCTAAAAATGATAAATGTAGCACGCTACACATCTACTTGCACGTTTGTTAAGGTTATGGACCGGAAACGTTTATTTATTAAGTTACGGACTTAATGCATAAGTTATGGGCTCAATACAAGATATTATATGCACATCGTAACTTTGAAAAAGTCTTTTATTTACCAAAAAACCACGAGTTTTTACAACAAGTTATACATAAATATCTACAAGCTACGGCAGCGCTGAGGGCTGCGGCCTTGGTCAGTAGAACTCCCAGCCTCCTGGAGTTTCTTCAAAAGCAACGCATCTTTCGGGGCCACGGTCGCCACACTGACCGCAACCCCATCTGACCTAGGGATATGCGCAGCACCTACACCGCAGAGAGTGGCTTTTCCTATGACACCCTTCTTCTTGGCCGCCCTCTCTGTATGACGCTCCAAGACCTCCTTCAGAGGAATCTCTGTCTCAATAGCGAAGGGATTAAGAATATCACGCGGCTGCGCGAACACTGGAACCTGCAACTGAGACTCATCAGGCTTCAAGAAAAAATCAGGTTCAGCCTCTGCGTTCTCCACTATATGCCTCCCAAGAGTTAATCCCTGCATAATCAACTTGATAGGATAATCTTGGTCGCGCTCCAGTCTCGCAATGTGCGGAAGCTCGAAGAGCCTCATTCCCTCCATCGCCTTCACAAGTTCCTCAAAGGCACCAGCATTGTAGTCAAAACCTCAGTAAGGGGAACGGTCAGTAGTTGACCCTCAGCAAGCTCTTCCACAGCCTGCGCCTTGCCACAAGCAACGGCGCACTCCACTACCTTACCAAAGGCACCCACGACCTCTAGGGATTCCAATGTGCCCATGGCAGCCAGGCGCAAGCCATGACTGATCAACCACCTGCACAAACAGCAACAAATGCATTAGAAAGGAAGGAAATAATACAAGAATTAAAAGATAATGTACGACAAGTACCTGTGCTCCGCAATCATGGACATAAGATGAGGATACAACTCCTCATCATACTCTATGCTCAGCCTGCGCAGCTTTTCCTCCTGCGCCTCCACAGAACTCCTCACTTTCTTGCCAAATTCAGCAAGCTGGCTGCAGAGCTCATTCTTCCTCTCCTCAAGGTACTTAACCCCCCAGGCGAGGTCAGCCCTGTACTGCTGCGACTCTCCACGCTCGCGCTGCAACTCATCCATCACAGTCAATTTCTCCTCGGTAGCCTTCTTGGCGCGCTCATCGGCAGCCAACACCTCTGCCTGCACCTCAGCCAACTGCGCCGTGAGCTGGGCAATCTGCTCATCCTTCTGAGCAAGGCTGCCTCCTTCCACAACGGCCCGCGCCTTTAGCTGAGTGACCAACTCAGCTTGACGAGCAACAACACCAGCTAGCTCCTCCACCAACTCATGCGCAAACATCTGTGCCGCTGCCTTAAAAGGCTCCTCCACATGAGCAGTCTGTGGTGATGCGGCACAGTCAGCAAACACCGCATCATCATCCACAGCATGGTCACTATAAAACAAAGAGGGTAAAGTTAGTGCGCGAATACGGCAAATAAAGAAGACAAAGGTTGTAGATACTTACACAAGAGGTGGAGACTTGGCCAGATTCTTCTCCGCGCCAGAAACGGACATATCATCCGGCATGGCAGACTCTTCATCAGCAATCAGATGGCGCCTCCTCTTGGAGGTACCCGTACCATAACCACCAGAAGATGCTTCCTTGTGCTTCCCCCTCTGAACCTCTGCAACAGGTTCCAGGATCTCCACGCTGTTGGATGATTCAACATGCGCCTCCTCCTCCACGGGAGATTGCTCCCCAGTAGGCGGCACACTCTGCACCGGCACAACAAGTGTGGTTGCGGGTGGAGAATTTTCATGCGCAGCAGGCCCAAACACAGTTAAGTGCCCCTCAGTAGCCTGTAGGATGGGCTACTCACCATCCCTCAGAGGGCGCGCCCCCACTGTCATGCGCTTTGGCTCCTTCAACTTCACAACAGCGAACAGGTCCATCTCTGTGACAGACAAAAAACAAATAACAAGAACAACTTAGTTATTTAAGCAAATAAAACACTTACATTTATAGAGGCAAAGGCAAGAAAGGATGAGCACCCACCCTGGCTGTTCCCATCAATGAAGGTTGGAACCTCGTCGGCACCATCAAAATAGTTGCGACTCAGTCCCATATGCACCAAAAACTCCTCAGGATAGGAGTTAATGGGAATGCGGTTATTATCAATTGTATCCGCATCCGCAACGCTATACGAACTAGGGACAGGACGCTCATCCCTCGGCAGCGACCCTTGAGTATAGAACTCAAAGCGCGATGGAAACACAACATCATCCACCCAGAAAAAATGTTCTCTCCAATGCCTTAATGAATCTACTTTATCGGTATAGCATTGGAGGCGCCCTGAGCGCTTTGCAAAAGAAACCCACCCGTGCGACCACGTTGTGTGGTAGAACGCACGAAATAGGTCAACTGTCGGGTTGATGGCAAGTAACCGACAGTTTATTTCAAAATTGGATATCTTAGCCGCACCTATACAGTGCAGCTGTGAGATATGGAGTTGATAGAAGTTGAGCACGTTGCTCAAGAATAGGGATATTGGTACGCGATAATTCGCGTAATCAAAAAAGCGTGTATATAAACCTATCTTCCCATCGGGGAAATCGGCGATACACGCGTCCACATCTGGTGCTTCAGGATGGACGTCGAGAGGAATAAAGTAGTCAGAAGAAAACTGACGTACGTCATCCTCATCCATCCTAGAGCGGAACTCTTGTAACTGAGCAACCATTTTTAAGAAATAAACAAGGAACACTAAATTGCGCACGCGCAGTTACCTAGTAGAACAACAGATCGAAGGAAAAAGCTTTGCAAGGTTTAAAAATGATGGAAAGGTTTTTTAACTGTGTGAACCACAGTAAAAAGGAGGCGGTGACTTTTATAAGTACCAAAAACCCTAGGAGAAGCGCCACGTGGATTCCACTAACAAAACGTGTGGCTAGGATGAGAGACGGTACAACACTTTTCCTCTTCCCAAGGTACACGTGGACACTCTCCCCGTTTTTCGAAGAACTTCTTATGATATTTTGAGACTTGATACATTGTTCCCATTTCTGGGCGGGAAGTATTTAATTTTTTCCCGCCTCGCTTGCCGCTACTCTCACTAGTCTAGTATCCGCGGCTACGAGCCGCGCACACTAGACTGGGGGGACATGATGACGTATAGTCTATAGTTGGGCCACGGGCCCAAATGATAGACATTACTAAGCCCAAACCCACCACGAGTGGGCTATCATGACAAATGACGTGGGCCATAATACCAATGGCTTGGACTCACGAAGTCCGAAGCCCAACCAAACTACCCGGTTATAGGATAAGGATCTTCTATTAACAGAATAGATATCCTTACCCCGGATAAGTACCACGTGTGCGAAGAGTAAGGAACAAGAAACCTACACGGTTTCTGCGCCTATATATATAGAATGATATATTCTCATTAAAGGTACGATTCACACGATCCCTAACTCTTCAACTAAACCCTAAACCGATTACTTACTCTCACGCCGGAGTCTAATCGTAGGAAACAATCCCACGATAAGCCTAACGGTGTTGTTTACTTTCTTAGTGCGCAGGTTTCACAAGCACTAAAGTTCTAATTGGTACGAGAGCTGGAGTCCAAACAAGGTAAGCCCAACTTTTGTATCAACACTCTACATTTGAATATCAATCACACACAAGAATCACGTAGGCGTTTTAGAGACAGAAAGATGTAGAGAGATGGTGAGAACTTGTAGAGGGAAAGTTTACTATGTGTATTGCATACAAATAAACTCACACCTTCAAATGAAGTCTTACACGTCCCCTTTATACATCAAGCAAAGGGTTTTGGGCTGTCATGGCCTTTACAATAAGATTAGACTTGGACTAGTGCATTTGTGTAGGCTTTACATAACTCATCCGATCTTAAGACCTATTAGCTTATTCCAGTCAATGTTAGGTTAATAAGCCCAATACTTATAGTAACAATATACAATTAATATCTATCACAATATACAAGGTTTCTAACAATAAATTGGCTATCACTTTTCTAATGCTAACAGAAAGAGCATCCAATACGTCATAAATTGCTCAAGGATGATCTGCGTACTTTTGTTAATGGTAATGAAAAGTCAAATTCATTAATACTTAGTAAACGATATGCACATGTGTTAGTTTATTTTCATACCTTATTGAGACATTAAGAATGTCTAGTGAGATTACGTATAAGTCTAATAATGATATATTGTTGTGGTCCTAGTGATACCAACTTGTATAGTTCTTATCAATGAATTAATCATTTTTGTAAAATAAAATCTGACTTGAATCATAGTTCAAGAGGCTTGTATTGTAAAGCTTGAAATGATTCATGAATGGGTAACCTTGGGTTTATCAATAACTTTTTTTTTTTTTTTTTGGCTCTTTATATTTCAATGAAAATCTAATTCCTCTATTTTCCAATTTAAACTTTTTAGTAGAGAAAGAATAGATCTCTAAAGGATAGATATAATAGAAACTTACCTCGTATATGCAACAGGTTATACAGTTCGTGGCCGAATCGAATGGTAGCATCTCGTATCGTTGTTTAACGGGTTATCCCTTAATGGGTGTGCCACATTCCACAAAGTATTTTGAAAAGATTGAAGCTCATGTTGGAAAGATAGTGGATGTCTAAATATTTCACATGAGCTTGCATAGCTTGTACTTTGCACAAATACACTTGTACACAATCGCATATATGTTAGAAATAAGTAGGCAAATTAGTAATTGTACTTTCTTTCTTCTGCAAGGATATACGGTGCAAAGTTCTCTTATTCAGCTCAAACAGGGTGAGTTCATATGCCTTAGAGCACTCTCATATGTGAGAAGAAAACTTAAAATAAGAAAGATGAGAAATAATTATAACCACACATTTGAAATGCATCGACTTGATTTAGATGCATCTCTATTCATTTAGACGCATCCCAATTAGTTTCGAAAGTGATTTTGAAGTAAAAACGATGCAAAGTAGTACTAAAAACAAATTTGACCCGCAGAGGACGAAAAATGTATAGGATTCGTCTAACTTGATGAAATGCATCTAACATATGCATATGCATCTAATTTTTTGCTAGAAAATATATTATGGTGCATCTAAAAGACTAGGGATGCATCTAATTCAAGTCAATGCATCTCAAATGTGCAGTTATAATTATTTATCATCCTTCTTATTTTAAGTTTTCTTCTCATTTGATCCTTGCATTCATAACATAAGTTAAGTTTTAACACAGCGTTACATCAGCTTTAACACTTTCACCTTAACTCACAAAAAAATTATTGGTGATGTTACATCACCAATATGATTTAAGTGTAATGTATTGACTTAGTTGACCAATGTGTAATCATGATAAATGTTTAACAAGTCGGGGGTTGTGCGGAGTGCACACTTGTATGATGTTATTATGATTATCGCCCCGAATAACGGGGGTCCTGGGGCAGCGCCCTCGGTAGCGGGGTTCCAGGGGCGGCAGCCCCTGGTAGCAGGGTCTAAGGGGCAACGCCCCTGGCTGGGGTCGATTTTGCCCTATGTTAAAAACGCACTTAAAAATAAAATTTCCGGTATTTTGGACCTCAATTTTGCCCTATAAATTTAACCGTTTCGGTAGTTAAATAACTGCCTTGGCAGTTACAACCGAGTTCGGTTTTATTGGTCTTAGATTCATCACTTTTCTGATTTGGTTTTCATAACAACAAACACATTCTCGTTTCAAAATCTGAGTTTTATCCGATTAAAGATTTCGATAGAACCATCGAAATACTTCGATCTGAAAGTGTTTACACAACTCTCAGATTACTGTGATCCAAATAACTCTAACAAAAACACCCACAATCATAACTCAACAACAATTTACAAAAACATCCCTCCATTTAGGGGGAAAGTGAAATTTCCTTTTTATTTTTATTTTTTTTAACATAATTTACATGTTAACGCCGAGTTAAATGCTTCACACGCCTTGTTAACGGCTAGATAACACAAGACCTCGCAATGGTAACACGAGGTTAATGCTGGGTTAAACCCCCTTAACGCTGGGCATGCGTTATTGATGCGCATGCTCTTAGCGGCTATAAGAAATATATGTCTGGATGGTGGGCACCCATAACCGAACCCTCCCTAGTAGAGGATGTACTTTGGTACTTTTGCTCGGTTCTTGTCTCCCTACACCATCATCTCACATCTTTTTCATTCTTAAATTCAATTAATAAATTTACTTTTATTATAATAATTAAATAATTAAATAATAATTTTGTAAGATATTCTCTCTCCTTGTTCTTTTTTCTCTTCGTTTTTATTTCTCATATTACCAATCTTTTTTCTTTCCAACCTTTTTCAAAATTTACAGATTTTATAAAAAAAATTAAAAAAGTAAGCATACTGATCTGAGTCAAAGATTGAATTTTTAGCTTGGTTACCACAAATCTCAAGGTTTTATTTGTTTAATTAGAACATATGATTTTAGATCTGCATGTTTATAAAATTTGTATAATAAAAAATTTTGTTTTTGATTAGTTTTAAATTTTTAGCTTGGTTACCACAAATCTCAAAGATCTTTTTTTAGAGGTAGAGATGTAACAAAAACAAAAAAAAAATAATAAAAAATAATAAAAAAATCATCACGTATCATCACTTACCCACCATAACCACACAAAAACATCACCATAAACCACCACTTAAACCGTCACGTTAACCAGTTTTTAGATCTAAAAAACTTTTGTCAAACATATGTGTATTAAAAGATACTTGAAAAACTGAAATTTATATAGGTGGATTCATGCTGGATTGGAGTGGCTGGAGTGACTTTGTTGGTAGAGTGGCTTCGGTGTTTTCGTGTTGGGGTTTCTTGGCGGTGGGTTTTCGTGGTGGCAATAGGATTTCGTGGTGGTGGTGGTAGAGGTGGAGGTGTAAGAGATAGATGTGTGGGAGAGGATGAGAGATTTTTGTATGTTTTTTGTGAGATGAGATTTGTGTGTGTGTGTGTGTGTGTATATTTTTGTGGGTGTGTGTTGTTTTTATTGGAAGTTGTAAAAACCATGGGCCTGTATCCAGTTTTATGTAATCATAAAAGACAAAAAGGACACCCTACCTGGTAGAGAGGGTTTAGATAAAAATATGAGGAATACTACATCCACTCACAAAATCCACACAAATCACTCACACGCTGAGGTGTCACTCACTGATTTGTGGACTTTATTATAGTTTTTCTCTCTCCTCTCTCATTCCACCAATCAGTGGACGCCACCTCAGCGTGTGGGTGATTTATGTGGATTTTTTGAGTGGGTGTAGCATCCCTCTAAAAATATAGAGAGGGTTAGTATATCATGGGCCCTGGATGGTTTATTGTTGTACTATCATGTACTTTCTGTCTAAAGCTGTCGTGTGAGACATGGGTCTTTTTTTTTTTTTTTTTTTTTTTTTTTTTTTTTTTTTTTTTTTTTTTGAAATGGTGAAAATATATAAGCTAAAAACAAGACACATGAAAAGCATCCAAGTCACTCCACATGGGACATTCTTGTATTGCTCGTAGTAAGTGAATCAATGGCATTGTCTTTGTAAAAGAGGATCTAAATCACTAATTCGATAGGCATCTCACATATTGAGCTCGGAAATAAGTTTACTATTATCATGAGGAACACTGGACAATTCCATGGCACATATAGGCGAACTATTTCTCATATAAGTTAACTATACACAGTACAAAGCTTTTGATGACTAACGACTCGGAGGTTGAGAATTTATAGATCAAATCATGATCAAATTTTTTGACCATGTTTTAAATTAAAACGAGCGTGGGAGCTCGCGCATTGCTGCGGGAGTGCTTTGTCGATGAATCAAATGCACTACATACATATTCACCCAACAATTGCATCATTCAAATACATACATAATGTACTACTTTTAATTAATATTAACATATAGTTACAAAAACTTCACAACTTTTTTTTGTAACATTTACGCGTAACATATTCATAATATACAAACTCAAATTTACAAATATGCTGCAGCAATTTCCAACTTGCTGATTGTAAGGTGTTCCGGGTAATAAATCAACAACCATTGGGGTTTTCTTGCAGCAATGTGGTGAACTGGTGATGAACTTCTATATCTTCAACAGTCTTCTTGCTCCGTTGTTTAAGCCCCCATCATGTTCCATATCACCTTTCTCCTAGCCTATGTCCAACCTAAGGTCCATCCAGGAGGCGAGATGCAGCAGTATTGCTGGAAATTATACATTGTAATGACGGCCTACAAAAAAAAATAAATTATGATATGGATCTGATTATCTCAGTTTTGTCAAGGAAAAAACATCCAAATGACCCAGTGTGACCCAACCCCCTTTTAACATGTTACCCAACTGGCACAACCCACTCATGTCACCACCTCTAAAGTAAATGTTTGCGCAAGTGAAACTAATAAATATGCGAACGTGCCTTTTAGATAAAATTTTCTTGTCAACTCTTCCTTGGTATCACATCAAAATAATCTACAAAACAACATGGTATTGCCACTCTTGTTCATTTAGATTTTCTTCCTGGTTTCTGCAATTTGTCATCGAGTCACTTGCATGCTCAACTGTGAAAGTTAACATTTAAAAGTGCTATTCTATTGAAGAGAATATAAAGATTACTCTTTCTTATCAGCGCCTGTAGGATACCTACAAAATAAACAATGAAAGCCGCGTTATAATTAATTTCATTGTAAATTCTAAACTTCTTTTGTTTACTAAACATTATTTTTTCACAGAAATTGGTACAATCTTTTCAGCAAGCAATTAGATGTGCATAAATCATCATTTAGCTCTTGTTTATTCATAGTTAGGGCTGTAACTTTTGACCCATTAACTTAAAAATAGGACCATTTGAGATTTGTTTTTATCTCAAAAGCACGTTAAATACTAACGGATCATGGTCAAGTACATCATGTCTTGAGTTACCCCATTATTAAGAAAGGCGTATGGCCCATGAAGTTAAGCGTAACCTCATTCTGTTCAAATAAAATGGTTTGAACAAACCTGCATCTGCTGTACCTGGTATATCATTGTCTAAACCGTTTGGTCTTGTACGTCAGTGGTTCATATATTTACACTTGTTAGATAATAAGTCATTTCAAACACCCTTATTAGATCACTCTTTGTATTACAACGGTATTTTATGAGAGTGTTTATAAAATGTTAGCTTAAGCTTATAGTTAATATGTGCACTAATGCGTTCCAAAGTCTGCAAATTTTTACACACTTAAGGTAGTAATCGGTAAGAGTTGCGAAAATGCTAAAAAGGGCCAATCTTTGAAATCTTGCATGTTCAACCCATTCAAAAAAAAGTCAAAAAAAATTGCAACTTCAGATCTACCATTGATTACCTAGGTGGCATCACACTGTTTTCATGCTACCCGTGCTTCTGTTTCTTGACATCTGGTTGTTCTGTGACTTGCTTCTTGTATTTGAAGAGGTCTGTGTGGACTAAAGCCTTGATCGATGTGGTTTTTGCATTTGACTTGTTGTGAGGAAGTACCTGACCAAAATAACATTTTTGACCCATTTGGCTTTTCTCCATTGCAAATGAGAAACAACTAAAAGAATACAATTTAAAATACCATGTTACCTGGTGCTGCACATCCAAAATGTTTGCCGGTATTAGTTACAGATATTTGCATCGTCAAGGAAGTGTTTGAAAAAAAAAAAAAAAAAAAAAAAAAAAAAAAAAAAAAAAAAAAAAGAAGATGTTTGTGCATAGTCTTGATAATAAAAGCAAATAAACAGCTTAAATTTATCAAATTTCCTTACGGCAGGCCAAAAACTAAGTTATTCCAAACACACTTTAGCCACTTAATCATTTATTACCACTGTTAATTACTTCCAAATCTAATGTTTTCCAACAAATATTTGACTATCAGTACGTGAAGTGAAACCTTGATCCATTTAGCCATTTATTAATCGCCTAATAACATCAAAATTAGTCTGAAGTTTTGTTAAGCAGAATGGAACATTTTTTTGGAGACATTGCATAATGCTGTCGATACATACCTCAAAACTGGTGGTGGGATCTTCAGAGATGCTGCAACCATGGACTGCTTACCCTTGAAAGACCAGGGCGCAGAACCTACAGAACGTTTATGAAAGGCAACGATTTCCAATTACACTAAAAACTGAAGTGGAGAAAATGAAAAACTAAAAGCTTCACGCGCTTACCCTTAACCTGCACTCTCGGATATCAAGAATAAAGAGCTTACATGTTGGCAAAAGTTAGTAGCCAGTCATTGTGTTCTTCTGTAATATCTGTAGCATCTTCTTTGAGAAATAAAGCATCTCCGCATGATTGGTGGAAGTGATGTTGTGTTGTCCAGAACAATAACCTAAAAAAAAGTTGGTGAACCATTGGTAACTAAAGATAATAGTAACTGATACGTGGGAATCGCACCAGGCTTTACCTCTCAAGGGATCTTGAGAAGCTTACAACCCCCACCAGGCAGTGTACCTGATCGATGTAGTATAGTATAATGACAAGTACCGGGGGATTGATCATTCAGCTAAGAATACTGTCGCTAGGATTAGAAAACCTAAAGACTAGGTCTAGAGATGAGGGATGATTCTTTTTGTATTTTTTATATTTTTTAGAAAAGCAAATTAAAATCTCGGGTTTGAAGGATTTGGGTGGAATTAGTTGCTAGTCAACTAACCCAATACTAAAGATGCAATCAAAATAAAATACTAAAAATGAAATTAAACTATATTAAACTAAAGTTGTGAGCAATATATGGGAGAAATGTGTTTACTTAGATTTCACTACTCCCTAGATATCTTTTACATGTTAATTACTTGTTATAGTTGCGTGGATGACGGATTGTATTCCTTAATACCATTCATGGGGTGGCGTACTTACTTCCCCAATCCTATGAGTGCCTACTTCACTCCTATGTCGAGCCGGCTAAGAAGCTCCTAACATGGGATCATTAGAATCTACTCATGCATTAAATACAACCAATAAAACCTAGTATACATCGGTTCATGTTTCCTAAGACGTTCAAGCATGTTACACAATGGAGATCTGCCAGTTTTCTTAAGCCTAACATTGAAATCATTCATCCAATACAACCATAAACAAGTAATCAACACATAATTAACATCTAGGTTTCATTAGATCTAAGCAAACACAAGATAGATCTAGCCTAGCATGTTGAAATCAAGACAAGCACAAGATATAGACAACCAACACATAGACATATTGATTGAATTAAGAGAAGACTTATCTTAATAGCACACGAAAGGGTTCAAGGGCTAAAAACCCTTGAAAAAGCTGTAAAACACGTACAAAGTTCGGCCCTAGGGTTTTTCCACACAAGTTCCTCTCAATGAACGAAAAATAGAAAACTATATATAGATTTTGGAAGGTGGCGGCGTCAAGAACAAATTTCTGACACCGTCATCTCGCCGCCCAATAATTCCTCGGACTGCCTAGATTTGGATCTGATGCCGTCATGTGTACACCTTATGCAGGCCGTCATGATTTTAACTCTTGACGCTCTTGTTGTGACGCCTTTAGGTTTCTTCTGGGTCGTCATGGACTTTACTCTTGACGTCGTCAAATATTTCCTCTTGACGCTGTCAAACACTGTTCTCAGCATGGAAAATTAAGTCTTTGGCGTTTTCTTCACTTTTATGCTCCAAAAACGTCCGAATTGCTTCCTTTTCCAGATTTCACTCCCAAAGTACCTAAAATCACAAAAGGAGCGATTTAGGGTAATATTTGATCAAATAAATTCAATTCCGGGCTTAAATGACCCCCTAAAAGTGGTTCGTTTTTCGCCTCATCATATACCCTTACACTTGAGATTTGCTTGTCCTCAAGCAAATGCGCTTTTATTCTAATCAAAATACAAGTTAGGGGTCATTTAACACTAATATAAAAGTAATTACAACAAATAATCGTTCCACTAAAGACCAGAGACAAGCACGGAGGTCATACACTAGCACCTCACAAATAGTGTTTAGATACTCACATCTCTCGGGTGTAATAAAGTATAAATTACAATATGGAAACGAAAGATATCTCTCACTACCTGTCATAGCAAAAGAGATTACCATAGGCTTGGGAAAGGATTAAACCTCCACCACATGGCGTAAGCACCTAGGATAAACTATCAAAGAGGTCTTTTAAAGGGTTGTAACGTTAGGTGTAGGGATATGAAATACACGGTTTTGTTGGATATATGCAGTCTTTACTGGTGGCGAGTTAACAATCTTGGTTAATTACATGTACAATATGGCGCTGCTAAGCCAAGACTAGATTCGACTTAAGCTAATAAATGAAAAACAACAAAAACATAAAATGAACATAGAATGAAAAGGGATGGTAGTCCGTATTTTTTTTTTTTTTTTTTTTTTTTTTTTTTTTTTTTTTTTTACATACACTCTTACCCTACCATCCAAAATAATACATCATAGGGAATAAACATTCCCCTTACACTTGAATTTTTACATACTTTACAATAAATTAATCTAATGACTCGAATTAAGAAAATCAAAACACTTAGAGTACTTTTAAGATTAACGCACATACGGGGGTATTATATGATGTTCTTCCCCATTACTCCATAAAATAAGTACTTTACCCATAAGTCCCAATCGTCCCAAAACAATATGTACAAGGATATGACTTGACTTAGCAACCATGTAATCAATTAGATAATTAACTTAGGGTTTAACAAATAACAATAATGCACTAAAGATGAGTGTATACACGGAAGGCTAAGGCGATTTGGGTGTACATTTAAGTGGGGTGTAACAAATTCTTTCTTTAAGTAAAATGCTTAAAGTTAGAAACAAAAAGATAGGCTCGGAGGGGTGTACTAGGGGTTTCGTGTACTAAAAATGAGTACAACGCTAAGGTGTGGGAAAAATTAGTTGACTTAACTAGCCAAGTAATATGACTTAAATGGTCAAGTAATTATAATACGGGTTTAACACAAGGGTGATCCTATTGCCTCTTATCATGTAATAAATCCTACTACACAAATGTAGTCTCACTAGCGGTCTCGGGATGCATCACTAACGCAAGTTCTAGAATCTAAATGCTACCGGTACACTCATAAGCACTAATAGTAAATGCTTTTCCTATCAAATCTAAAGGGGAACCTCATATATTTGGGTGGAAAATTTTTCTGAATAGTACGATTTTGTGCTAGTCATACAATCTCCTATCCATGAGACGCTTGCTATGGCTAAAGTTTCACTCCTAAATGTTGTAAAAAAATTTAAATTTGGCGCTAAAATTGCAGTAACAAGTATTTCTCATAGTTTTATTACACATCTACTATCAAACAAAGAAACTCAAGCGAAAGTGTATTTGTAAGGTATCATCATTTTACCTTCCCCTTACACTTAGGATGAACATTGTCCCCAATGTTCAAGTAAAGAATATAAAAGTGAAATAAGTAAAACGAATAAAATCAAATACTCCCCTGATTAGCTCGATATGGATAATAAGGTGGCCAGGTTAGATCTTCCTCCAAGAAAATGAACAATCAAAGCTTCCCTTCCAGAATATAAATCATCTTCTTGTCAAACATAACCTGTTAAACCTGAGAAAACAAACACAAAAAACCCAAAGCATCAATCCGAACAAAGAAAACTCACAACTAGATGTAATTCCAGACTTAGGAATAGAAACAAAACAATTAAAGATATAATGCTTGTGGAATGAATATTTGCAGATTTCCTGGAGTTTATAAAACTAAAGAATTAACAAAAACTTTAAGACTCCGGTATAAACAAAAACTAGCAAAATTTCCAGAATTTTACACATGACGCCGTCAAGAGTAAACTCATGACGCCGTCAGAAGTGACCTGCAGAAATCTTTACGTTAAGTTTCCGGAAAATTTCTGAAAAAACTTATGTCCTACTTTCTGGAAAATCCTGCAAAACATCATTATGACTCGATACAAGCATTTGACTCTAACAAGTACTAATACACATGTCCATTTAATATTGTTGTGGTTCATGCTCAATTTCGTTCTTATAAACAAATTTGGATCTCCCTTACACTTATCTTTTACAAAATACCTTTATATGCAATTAAGACGAAGTTAAAAACAAAATAAAGCATTTTCACAATTTATTTTGAAACATGAGCCACAAGCAATAAAAATAAAGCATGCATACGGAAACAAATAAAATCAAATAAACAAACAAATAAATAAAGCTTGGGTTGCCTCCCAATAAGCGCTTGTTTTTGTTCGAGTCACGAGCCTGACTCTACCCTTATTTAACGGAAATAGGGGAGGTTTTTCCTACACTTAGGATTAAGTGCGGGTGAAAGTAGCGATACACACCCTTAGGGTGGAAATATGCCACGTGAGGTGAAGGGGGTGAGTAAATGGCTTCCTTCATCCTAAAACTACCCGGATAATATTGGTTGATGGGTGGGTCGGTTCCTCTTTTGTCTCCTAGATGTATATCTAAGGATGGAAAGTTGTGTAAAGGTTGAGGTTCCGGTTCATCAACATTAGGAAATTCCCTAAAACTAGGAGTAAGGTTATCACTACAAGTATTCAAACCTATATCCTCAAGTGGTGCCTGGTCCAAGGGTTCTACTTCTATTGGAGTTCCTATAGTCTCTTCTACTTCTTTCGGGTAAGTCACGGGCGGTGTGTATGCCTCAAATGATGGTAGGACTTGTGGGGTACTTAGTGGGCTTGGGTTTTCTACTATCTCTTCCATCACATCAATATCACCTATGTGTTCATCTTGTATTATGGTAGTGCCTAACCATGACATACAACTAGGTAGCTCAACTCTAACCTCATGTGTGTCGTATGTTTTGGTGAAATCTATCCCGCTCATGCAACTAGGTAGTTCAACACTAACCATCTCATAATCTTAGTTTGATTCTAAGTTCATGTTCTTAGAAACTAGGTCATCTCGCTCATACGAATCCACCAATTCGTTGAACTTATGGGTAATGGTTAGGAAACTTTTCTCAAAATTCATCCAAAGGGTCTCACTAAAAGGAATTGATCCTGATAATGATCGTCTATTAGAAAACACACATGCATAAAATTCATCAAACCCATCTAACTTTACACCCATCTCCTCTTGTATATATCTAAGATCACTTAAAAATTCATTGGAACAACAGGAGGCAAATCGATCCGAGTAAACTAATTGTTCCTCTATAGTTAATGATCTAAATGGAATTTCATCCGCCATGGGGACAAATGAAAATGGTTTTACAAACAAAGGGCACAAAGAAAAAGATAGACTACAAGAAAGCTAATAAAAAGAAAATAAAAATCTCACTAAAAAGGAATCTAATGAGTTGACCTAATCAAAATAAATTCCAACATAAACAATAACTATTCCCCTGCAACGGCGCCAAAAACTTGATACGTGGGAATCGCACCAGGCTTTACCTCTCAAGGGATCTTGAGAAGCTTACAACCCCCACCAGGCAGTGTACCTGATTGATGTAGTATAGTATAATGACAAGTACCGGGGGATTGATCGTTCAGCTAGGAATAGTGTCGCTAGGATTAGAAAACCTAAAGACTAGGTCTAGAGATGAGGGATGATTCTTTTTGTATTTTTTATATTTTTTAGAAAAGCAAATTAAAATCTCGGGTTTGAAGGATTTGGGCGGAATTAGTTGCTAGTCAACTAACCCAATACTAAAGATGCAATCAAAATAAAATACTAAAAATGAAATTAAACTATATTAAACTAAAGTTGTGAGCAATATATGGGAGAAATGTGTTTACTTAGATTTCACTACTCCCTAGATATCTTTTACACGTTAATTACTTGTTATAGTTGCGTGGATGACGGATTGTATTCCTTAATACCATTCATGGGGTGGCGTACTTACTTCCCCAATCCTATGAGTGCCTACTTCACTCATATGTCGAGCCGGCTAAGAAGCTCCTAACATGGGATCATTAGAATTTACTCATCCATTAAATACAACCAATAAAACTTAGTACACATCGGTTCATGTTTCCTAAGACGTTCAAGCATGTTACACAATGGAGATCTGCCAGTTTTCTTAAGCCTAACATTGAAATCATTCATCCAATACAACCATAAACAAGTAATCAACACATAATTAACATCTAGGTTTCATTAGATCTAAGCAAACACAAGATAGATCTAGCCTAGCATGTTGAAATCAAGACAAACACAAGATATATACAACCAACACATAGACATATTGATTGAATTAAGAGAAGAGTTATCTTAATAGCACATGAAAGGGTTCAAGGGCTGAAAACCCTTGAAAAAGTTGTAAAATACGTACAAAATTCGGCCCTAGGGTTTTTCCACACAAGTTCCTCTCAATGAATGAAAAATAGAAAACTATATATAGATTTTGGAAGGTGGCGGCGTCAAGAACAAATGTTTGACGCCGTCATCTCGCCGCCCAATAATTCCTCGGACTGCCTAGATCTGGATCTGACGCCGTCATGTGTACACCTTATGCAGGCCGTCATGATTTTAACTCTTGACACTCTTGTTGTGACGCCTCCAGGTTTCTTCTGGGTCGTCATGGATTTTACTCTTGACGCCGTCAAATATTTCCTCGTGACACCGTCATACACTGTTCTTAGCATGGAAAATTAAGTCTTTGGCGTTTTCTTCACTTTTATGCTCAAAAAACGGCTGAATTGCTTCCTTTTCCAGATTTCCCTCCCAAAGTACCTAAAATCACAAAAGGAACGATTTAGGGTAATATTTGATCAAATAAATTCAATTCCGGGCTTAAATGACCCCCTAAAAGTGGTTCATTTTTCGCCTCATCAGTAACATTATATGCAGAATGTATATAAAACAATACTATTGAGTAGTCCTTGCTGGCTTGGTATGCGTGCGTGATTTTTGAAAACTGCAGTGTGATTGTTCAGGTACAATTGTAAGGATCATATCCGATAATTAGCAGGTATTAGATATTATGACAGGTACCTTAAAGGTATAGGGTCTAGAGGAATACTGATCAAGCCCATGTCAAAATCCATTGTTAAGCAAATTTGTATAGGCACTTACTTCGATCAAATGGGTGAACATGCTTGGTAAAGGCAGGCAAGCCAACTCATGCGTTGCTACCTGGTACATCAACATGCAAACAGTTAACAAAACATCAGCATGGGAAAAAAGGGCAGACCAGTATGAAAAATATTGATGATTTAGCATTAAGTAGTTACGAAAGTAATGCACATACAAAGGAACCAAATAAAAAAGTCTTCACATATAATAAGCAATCGTTAAAGATATGCTAAAACCAACTTGCCTATAGCTGGAATTTGTTGTTGACAGGTATCCAGACCCGAAACATCAGATACAACATTCATTCATTAGGATGTACCTATGAAATTATGATTTTGTTGAAGCCAAACCTATTAACAATAACAAACTTCGTAAGCACCAAAACAGACCATAAGAGTTATAGAAATCCAAAAAAAAGTGCCTTGAATTAGATCAGGCTAAAGTGTATAGAATCATAACTTATCTACCGATGAAATAAACGGCAATGGCCTAAGCTGCCCAAAATGCACATACCAAAGTTCAGCTTGTCGCGCAACCAACCCAATCGTCTCTTGAACATTCAAACTTTCAATTGCTGAATCTGTGGCTGCATCGTTGTTCCCTACACCGGGGACTCCCTATAAAATTGGCTAGGTTTCACATTTACGATGTGTTTGAATCAGCTCATTTTAGCGGCCTACTCTCTTATTTGAATTGGTAGAAGCTCATCAACTCACTTTTTTGGTTATGAAAGAGCTTATCAAATTTAGCTTATGTACTTATTCAAGTACAAAAGGTCAACCTAATAGCTTCATAAACCAAAAGAAATGACCTCATGAACTTTTCCAAATACAGTTGACCCTGTAAGCTGGTAAAATAACCTAATCCAAACACACCCTTAATATTTTTCCCTATTGGATCTTTTTTACAATAAACCTCTATAAAAGCAATATAAGTTAGGGGGCTAACCTAATGTAGCCTGTTCAGTTCAAACGAATGGTGACCTTAATAACAAAAGTCCTTTACGAAGTGTTACGCAATTGGTTGTTTTGATAAAAGCAATCGATGAAATTAAAAAGCATTCAACTGGATACTTTGAGAATTATTGGTATATCTTAAGATTCTAATTTTAACTTGGTTAAAAACGCAAATGAGTTGAGGCAATACTTTTGACCACAACTTACAAACCCTTGAACCCAACATTACAAATCCATTCACGAACACAATTTTCCACTCCAGGCCTAAAAAAATTACGGTTATAGCAAGTAATCATTTCTCATAAAATTTCAAACAAACTCTATTTTTATTTAGTCCCTATATCATAATTAAGTCTTTAAATCAATAAGCCTCAATCCATAACCATAACTGATTATATCAATGATCATTCAACCAAACATGAATAGCATATAAAATTTTCATAAGAAAGCATACATAAAACTTAAAACACCAGTAATATCAATTCCCAATCGATTTTAACACATACTTGGGAGCATCTGACCAATGGAGCAAAAAATAAATTTGTAGATGAAAAGGACTAAAACTTACTATGAATATATTTTTTCAAACAAAAATTTCATATACCTTTGTTAAAACAAAAATATTAACAAATAATCAACAACCCATATGAAAAGCAACAAACTAATAATAGAGAAGTATTTGTTACCCGGGTTCATAAGCACACTAACTAATAATAGTAATCGGTGAGTGTGGTTTTAGAGAGAGAGGAGCATGTGCTTTTTTAGAGAGAGGAAGATGATAGGGATGTCTGAAAGCTTCAAGAGAGGCGCGGGCGTTTTTTATTTAATCAGTGAGAAAAACGGAACGGGTACAGTGATATCACGGATGAACAGTTGGATTAACAGTGCTCTAACGGGGCTCCAACCAATAAGAAGGCGTGCTTTGCAAAACGGGAAAACTGGGGTTTTAATATATTGGAGAATTATGTGTGAATACATATTGCCAATAGGTCATGTATATAATAAATTCTCATATGTATGTGATAATCCGTATATCCCAACTAAAATATTGTATGATGACTTATCGTACCATATGATCTTTTAGTCGTGGTGTAAGAATACACATCTTGCCCACTGTGTTAAGTTAGGAATTCAATTTATGACATGATAAAAATACATGATGGCATGTTGCTAGTTGATTTTGAGATAGGACCCCAATAGACTTCATTTTATATTGTTATTATAGTGTATCTCATTGTAATCCTATTAAAGAGCATCACGTATCTTTGGATTTTGCTTTTATAACCTTTTGTCATTCGAGTAGATTACGTGGACTTCATTTACTCATGGTCTGTAAATGTCTAGTTACCCCAACAACAAGGTTATAAGATCAAAATCATCATATTAATGACTAGTTGGATACTCGTGTATAATGGCGGCGATAAATATAATTATATTATAAATATAGTGAATGAATTGCCAACCCAACTCTCCTCGCAATTCTCTACCCGCTTAGTGAATTCGTTTCACAAGACTCCGAATGTATATTTGTTCGTTGTATGTGTTTGTTTGGGTTTTCAATAGCTTTCTCACAACATCATATAGACATTATTATTTTCGTATATACAAAGACACTCACATTCTCTTACCCGTCAAACACCCCTTCCAAAATATATAATTTTGATGAATCAAGTTTGTATCGATTCAAATTAAAATTAGAGTTATAAGAATCAAAATAAAACAAACCAACTAAAAATTCTAAAAATATATAAAAATGAAATATTGATTTAAAGAGAACAAAATTATAAAAAAAAAAATAATGTGAAATTAGATCATAAAAATAAATAAATAAATAAATAAATATCTCAATTTAAAAATAAAGATGATTTTTTAGTTAAGAAGTAACATATGTTATTTTATAATTGCACATTCTTATTTTAATTTTTGATGAACGCGATAATTTAAATGCTTTATATACTCCACAGAGGCACAGAGTATTTAGATCGAGGTGATGTCTTTTTTCTTTCCGTGTTTTAATAGCTTTGTTAGAAAATTAAAGACTAACTAGTATATGACTAGTGCCTACGCACATGCATTACTTAGAATGCTTCATATTACGGATTTCACTTCAAAGCCGTGCATTTTTTTTTAAAAGAGGAAGAAAATATCACTGGCTACTGCGAGACTTAATCTTGAATGTAGACTTCGAGGGTCAAGTCAGTTAACAAAAATAACATTGGCTATGCACGAAGATATATGTTGTTGTAAAGAGGAGTATTGACGAATTATGCTAATACTTCATATAGCTCTTTAACATGACCCGCATTATACTTTACTAGGTGGTCTCAACCTTGAGCATGTCTTTCAACCTGTTTACTTTATTCCAAAGGTTGAATTTATTTATTATTATTTTTTTTTTGTGAAAAAAAAAATTAGGCAAAGGTATCAATGATGACCATCATATTCTAACGTAGGCACATTTTTCTTTTGGGAAACAAAGTAATGATTGTGACTTATTGAGATAGCACCATTTCGTAAAATATTGAAAAGTATTGATGTGCTTATATCAGGTCTTAATTTTATATAAGAAAGTACATATTATTGTGCTAACTATTTGTTCATGATAAGGTTAAGATAAATAAGAAAAATGGTTATGATGCCGTTGAATGCGAAAATGATGATCAAATTCAATCAAAGGGGCAACATATTTACATTATACATTGTAATGACTAATGAGACAATATTTGGTTCATCATTTTTCGTACCTCACCTTAAACCAATCATTATTTAGGATGTTTAACCACCTACTAAGTCGACATCTTCCCCTAACTCAGTTATTGAAGCTGTGAAGACCAACTGACCATCAGTTTTTTATGTGGTGATCATATCTAATGATGATGAGATGGAGGCGTTGCCCAAAAAAGATTATATTGCTGACGTGGTTATTAAATCTGGTGATGATGATGTTAACGTGTTGTCTGATCACGATGGAGATCCGTTTGGTTTTGACACTATGGATTTGTTCCGGCTAAACCTGTTGTTGCTGCTGATGCATATCCGTTTGCATATGAAATAACGTTCTAAAAAGGATGGCGTTCTTGATTTAAAACGTAGGAAGTATGTACTTGTGGATGAGACCTTCGAGGAGGATAATGATGAACCTCACACACTTGTGGATGATATCTTCCACAAGGATAACATGTACCCTTACGCAAGGTTGGATGAACCCTCGGACGAGGATAGTGAAGACCTGTAGTGTGTATATGCATTTGTTCATGTGTTTTTCTATGTTTATTAGGCGGTAATCTTTGCATTGCTTTTTATTCCGTGATCTTTCTATATCCCTTTGTAATGAATCAGTTATGTTAGTGTTCTCTAAACACTTAGGTATGTTTAGTTTGTTTTTTAGAATATTTTCGTTAACTATGTTGTTTATGGTTATCGTTATAGGGATTTATTTTAAGTCTCTCATTAAAACTGAGTTTTTATTAGCGCAACTCGTTCTTTATTATTAAAATAGTCACGCCAAACTTGGTAGATGTAAACTAAAATTGCCCAAGAAAGAATAATATAATGCTTCGTGCGTCATCAAAGTCAAAATCATTAATAACGATTCATGCATAAGTATTTTTCTTTTTTCTTTTGAACAAATGCATACGTATGTTGTGTTTTACTTTCTATAACAAGTCAAATTGAGGTGTCACTTTCTCACGCAACCTTACCCAACCCGTTATTTAATTCCTCGCTTCATTAGCATCAACTCACAACATCTTAACCAACATCCTCGACCTTGCATTATATTTCATACTATTACTCGGTTTCTTTGTGTGTGTTGTTTTTTATAAAAACACATTGGCTCCTGCTGCTTCGATCTCCTTTCACAATCTCAAAAGGTTTGTTTTCTTTGATTGTATATATTTTCCTAACTTTTTATAAGGATCTGAGACTAATTCTTTTGATTATATAATACGATTGTTGTTAATGATTCTTACTTACTAGTGTTTAGGCTCTGCTGGTATATATGTGTTCTCTAAAATCAGTTAAGTTTGAAGAGGTGTTTGTTTAAGCTTACGTGTTGACTTATGAGCTTATTTGATTCCGGCTTATATTTCATAAGCCTCAATTTTATAGCTTATTTTGGGACCTATGAGCTTATATAAGCATGTCATCATAATAAACTTATATAAGCCTATAAGACTCAAAATAAGCCACAAAATTGGAGCTTATAAAATATAAGCCGAAATCAAATAAGCTCATAAGCTCACATATAAGCTTAAACAAACACCCCCTGAATATCATAATTCACAAAAATGAAAAAAAACGTTAGATGTTACTATCATGTTAATATCTGTATGTTTATAATTTATTGTTTAAAAAGGTTCAGATGGAAAATCACGTAGCAGTTAGTATGACGTGGCAACAAAAATAGGCTGAGATAATTGATAAAAGTACATTTATTTATAAATTATAAAACCGTCAATAGTGGTCGTGTATGTGCTTTTGTTTTGATTCCGTCCAAAAATAAATCGTATATCTTTCTATTTCGGGTTTATTTTTAAACTTTTAGCAAATTAAATGTTTATGAAAGTTGAAGTTGAAATTTTATTAGTGCAGTGTCTATGATTCATTTTTAAAACTTATGTGCATTTTAAATCGAGTATTTGATTTAGAAAGGACGGGGTAACTTTTATGAAAATACATCTCATTTGACAATTGGGTGGGGGAACTTGAAGAAAGAACTGCAAAAATCGCCCATATTAGTCAAATTGAAGTTAGAACTGCAAAAATAGTGTCTTGAATATGCTATGTAAGGCATAAGAAGGTACTTTGAACTGCTTATTTTAAAGTGCTCATTCCTTAAAAAATAACCAGATAAACAGTTGTCAATAGAGGGGTTGAGATTGCTTTTCTGCTTTAAAACAATGGAAGGTTAGCTTCTGAAGCAGCTTATTAAATTACTATTGCATATCAGAAAACAAAAAGCTGTTCTAAGGTATCAATACAACTCATGAGCTGTTTTTAGAAACTATCAGGAGGAACATATCTAAAGAGCTATTAAGTCGTATACTGATAAGATAATAAACTAAAGCTCTTTTAAAAAAGCTAACCCAAATTTTTAAGGAAAATGGGTAGTGATAGATTAGAGCAGAGCGTGCAATTTCAAGGAAAATGCCTCCTGATTGGAAAAGGAATGGTGGATTCATAGCTATTGTGATTTTTGGCTATATTTTGAGTGGGGGTACTAATTTTGTTGCATGGGGCCTTTGAGTTTTGTTCTGGTAGTTTTTCAATTCTTCCATGCTTGACAGCTCCTGGGTTCTCGATCAATAGCCACCCGAAGTGTTTAGTAGAAGTTTTGTTTCTGCTAATTAGTTCAGAGAAGCTCTTTGTAATTGTGTGATTGTTTCTTGGTGCTTTTTTGCCCATACTTCACCTCTTATATGGGGAAAAGTTTGGGTGGTCAGAGCAGTTAGGCGGTTTTGGCTCCATCATGTTTTTCTTTCATGTTTGGGTGCTGTGTTTGATTTAGTATACATACAATTTATTTGCATTTCAAATAATATGAAGCTAACCCGAGAAACCCCTTAAATAATCCCAAATAAGACATCCAAGTTAGTATTATTTTCTAGCTAGATCAAATTTTGTTTGGCACCTGTAAGGAATGCCTTGTGTTTTTATTGTGTATGGAGCAAAATATTTGATTTGAAATGCAGTAACATGTCTGATTCTATTTTTTATATATCATGTTAAACATCTACCTTAATGCAAGCCCCGTGACCCTAAACACTTTACGATTTATAGAACGTTTTGTTGTAACATGCTCTAGAGTTCTAGTCTATTAGTAGTAGTTTCAACTTCATTATATTCAAGTTGTTTGCATTATGTTTTCACGTATTTATACTATTTACAGTGACTTTCGGATGACGCCTTCCTTTTGAGTTCTTGGATTAACTTGATACTTTTATTTGCCAATGTAGTACCATGGATACATATTCACTCTCGGTTCTTTTCATGGCCTACATAATATACACTGATGAAACACTCGATTCCAGAATCAAACGAGTTTTGGATAATTTTGATTTCCAAGGAGAATCAGGTTTACTTCAGTTTTGGAGATGCAGCTCACTTGGGGATCCGGACGATATTGGTTGCAGTCTTACGTTGGCTGATCAATTTTGTTTATCAATTATACACGACAACAGACTTATGGATTATCGGATGAGATGTTTCTTGAGGAATCCTTTTATTGGACTCGAGACAAATGTGGGAAACTGGTTTGCTGGGTGAGCAGCTCAAACAGGGGTCGCAGATCATAGAACAAGACGTGTTGTACTCAATCAAGATCATCAATACGTTGAAGAAGCATCAGGTACGGGACAGTTAGTTGTGCCTGTCTTCTCTAATAATTCGGGCACTGGGTTGACATTTGCTGGAATCATTGAGCTTGTCACAACTCAACCGAAAGAAAGTTATGTTGCTGATTTCAATAGAATTCAAGATTTACTCATGGTTAGCTTATTTTACTTTAATTTGTTGAAACATTGTCATATTAATTGATCTGTTTCCTATCATGAATAATTTTATTTAACTAATACCATTATGTTATATAAAGTCTTGACTAATCTTTTTTGTTCTTTAATTCTTTGTAGATGGTGAACTTAACATCTACATATATGGGGAAGACAATGAAAGTTAAATACAATGATAATACGGTGAAGTTTACCTTGCCTTTTTTGGCGAAACTCCCGGACTTGCAGGAGCAAGTGACAATGAGGTTCAAGGAATTGAAGAACAAAACGTTTTGTATAAAGTATGAAGACACCAATCTGAACCGTCATTCAATTTTGAGCGACCAAGACCTTGAGTTTTGCATAGCCGAGTCTATTTCAAACAGGACAACAGTCATTAGAATGTCTATTGACCATGTGGTTGGATAATACTTGTTTTTGGTCACTGATGAATAATTATGCTAAAGTCCGCATAGTTACATGATTAAATGGAGTTCAAACTATTTTTCATTTCTTGGTTTTGGATAATTCAATTGTTTTTGGTCACCGATTCTTTATTTTTCCCCCTTTTTATTTGATGAACTTTTTTTTTTTTTTTTGAAAATTACAAAAATGGCCCGTTGCCCTGCGGTTTAGGCATATTTAACCCGTTTTTGAAAAATTTCCGTTTTAGCCCAGGTTACCATGGGCAACTTTCGTATAGCCAACCAAAAGATGAAATGTGTCCTAAAGTTGCCCAAAATACAAAAAAGTTGCATCGACGTGACACTCTGTAGTTGGTTATACGAAAGTTGCCCAGTGCAACCTGGATTAAAACGGAAATTTTTCAAAAAAGGGTTAAATATGCCTAGATCCAGGGCAACCGGGCTATTTAAAAAAAAAAGGCTTTTTTTCAAAAGTAAGATAATAATAATAATAATAATAATAATAATTAAATATATATATATATATATATATATATATATATATATATATATATATATATATATATAGTTAACTTGAAAGAGCCTGAAATGAGCAAGAATAACTAGTTATGTTGTTAGCTATGTATGTTATGAATGAAATCTGGATGGAAGATATTGAATTATATATTTCTAAAAATCATTGTAATAGGTTTTCCCAATCCTGCTGAAGCAAGTAGTTCCGAAGCATCTCATCAACAACATCCAAGTTACCAAATCCATCCTACAACTTCAAGTGAAGCCACCACAGATAGTGCACAATCGGTTTCTGGTGATTGACTTATTCCCTTTCTTTGCGTTAACTTTAAGTAACTTGTATATGTATATGATGCTCTTGTGTAATTGCATTTTAACTTATGGTGTATCATACGTTTTAATTTTAGTGCATATAACATTTTAACTTATGCTCTTGTTTTTTCTAAAATGCAGGGTCACCAAAAAGGGTTCGAGGTCTCACGAAATACTACGTAGTACACATGGATCCATATAAAAGAACAAAAAATTGTACTTTTATGTAGGTCCCAGTGTACTTTTGATGTACTTATAGTGTGCTTAACTTGTGCCCCTAAGGCACAAGTTAAGCACACCGTAAGTACACAGGGGCTCAAGAAATAGTACACATGGATCAACATAAAAGTACAGATAAATATACTTTTATGTAGGTCCCAATATATTTTTAATGTACTTATAGTGTGTTTAACTTGTGCCCTTAAGACACAAGTTAGAAAAACGCTTAATTAAATAATAGTTGGGATTTGGGTATGCCCGTGTTTTTATTGGGCTTTAAGTGAGAGGGCCAAACTTAGAAGCTTTTTTTTAACACATGAAATGCAAAAAGTTGTACATTAATGGGCCTAATTTAAGAGGTCTAACACCCTTCATTAATATATATATTAATATATATTATAGAGAATTTAATACGCCGTCGTTTTTGTCACATGTATTACCCGCTTTCTTTTTTCAGCCCACGAACGACACACAGGCCCATTCAACGGAACACAAGCCCATTTCATTCCCAGTTTTGTTAAACGATATACACTTTTCCTTAAACGATATACATAAAATTGTAATTAGCTGAGGGTTACAGCTATTAAGTGTACGTACATTAACAGGTGTCGCTAATCCAGATATGTTTTAAGGTATTTGTGGTTGTAATTTGATTTTGTACACCAAACCATGTACGATATTCACGACTTTCATAGTAGAAGGTTCTTGAAAAAGTATTCATGTGTACATGAGTCAAAAAAACCATAGTGAAACAAAGAAGAAGATAGAAGAAGCAAAAAAAAAAAAAAAAAAAAAAAAAAAAAAAAAAAATTACAACAACTTCTACATTGCCGAAGACAATTCAGAAACAGGTGATCTATACCTTCATGTTGCTATTCTATTTTTCTGTTGCTTTGTCATTTTGTTTTGCAACTTAAATTTTGCATGCTACTTTACATACTAAAAACTTTGGTTGCTTGCTGTTGTTATTAAAGGGTAAGGCGTTTGATGTTAAAATTGTTGGCAGCAGGAAAAAGAAAAAGAAGAAGGGTAGAATTTTGTCAGAAGAGGCTGTTAAAACAAAGGGTCTTGAAAATTTTGAAGGTATATATTTTGTATGGATGATTTATTGATGATTGTGTCATTATTTTGGTATCGAATGTATTGTTCGTATAATGAATGTTGTGTTTCGACGTGTGCCTAAAAGACTTTTGATGTAGTACGGGTGTTTGTTTTGGTTTACGGCTTATTTGGTTTTCGCCTTATTGTTATAAAAGTAGTATTCTTTTGTTACACTACATATGTAAATTGCAAAATCAGTTTCTGAATCTTTGGATATTAATTTAATCCGGTTTGTTTGAAAATATGGGTGTTTGTTTAAGTCTATTTGTGCGCTAATGAGCCTATTACAATGCCGATGACACATTCAAAAGTAGAGCAGGAGTTAACTGTTCAAATAAAATTGATGCATAATTACTATTTAGTTATTTATGCTTTTTTTTTTTTTTTTTTTTTTTTACAAATGGTTAAATAGAACAGTCACTTACCCCTTTGTGTATTGCAGTTAGCAGGCCTGTTTCAAGTTCTATTGGTACAAGTTCAAATGGAAAAAGAAAAAGACAATGGCCTACTGCACCTGCATCCTCATCTACAGAAACTCAGACTACAAGCGTGTGCAGTATTCCACTATTATCAGAATCCAATATGAATGAAACTTCTAACAGACGTAGTAAAAGAACCAGAGTCACACAAGGTATGTTACTCAAAGACATTTGCATAAGATTTAAATAAAAATGTACATAGTAGATGTACTTACATACTTTCAACTACCTTTTGTAGTTACTGGAAGTTTAGATGGAAAACAGAAAAGGCGCCATCGTACTGCAGTCAAGTCTTCATCTACAGTAAGCCAAAGTACAAATGCGACTAATAATGGACGATCATCAGGATCCAATATGATTGAAAGTTGTAGCAGACATGGTAAAAGACCTACATTCATACAAGGTATGTTACTAACACATGCTTTTACATTTGTAATAAAGATGTAGATAGTAAATGTACTCATATGGTTTGAAACATCTTATACAGTTAACCCAAATGATCTACCTACTTCGAATAATCTTCTACAAAGAAACAACAACCAACAAAGGCGTCTAAGACAAGGTGTGACAAGCTGCTATTGTATTTGTTATTAAATATACTTAGGTTTTTTACTTACTTAATTTGCTTTTACCATACTAAAAAAATGCATTTTCCCTTTTCCTTTGGCCAAGGTCCACCGGATACGTACATTTCTATAGGCAGTTGCAACCAAGTATACCGACTAATAAACTTAGAAAGTTACTTGCAAGTCCCGACACTAATTACTAAAACTTAGAACAACATTCTTAGAACAGTACTCTATCTAAAATTCTTAGCTAAATTTCCAACTAAATACAACGTCCCGCCGCAACGCGGCGGACCGGCGCCCTACTCGTTTTATATTAAGGGGTAAACATGAAGTATATTTGATCATTCACCTTAGCTAGCTTTTAGGTTAAGAAATAATGCATTCATGAAATTATATTATTTATCTTAACAGGATAAATTAATGCAACATTCATGAAATTATACTATTATTTATCTTAACAGGATAAATTAATGCAACATAGGGTATGCATTCATAAACATGACTGATCCACACCAGATTGTGCTAGTTCACAAGGTAAAAAATGTATTATCATACTAACGTGTAATACACTTTGCCTTATGGACAGAGATTTAGGCGTCTGTTCAAGCTGTGGGGAGATGCACTGGCAAATGCGGATTACAGGAAGAGTTAAGTGGCATGGTTCAGTGGTATGTGCTATTAAGTAGATGTATTATCATACTGAACTTTTCATTTTTCCTTGCACATTGTTGTATGACTTGTATCCATGGATTGACTGCTCTATTTAGCACGTATACCTATCGTCATTCGTAAATATAGCCATTATATAGAAATAACACTTGTGAAACAAATGTTTTTTAATACACTTTGTAAGGGAAGATTGACTACTCTAAACTTTTTAGTTATATATGTATTTACGCCGCCATGTATCTAAGCTTTCTACACCAACAAAAATCCTTAAGTTTCGACACAATATTCCCACGGCAACTCGCGGGTAACGAAAACCTCATATGATACATTGTAGTTGGTTGCTTGAAATCCATGCGCATTTATATTCCCTCCATTTCTCAAACTCATATCAGTAGTTGATTGCTTTTTATGCCTAAAATCTTCCCTAAACTACGATGTTAAGTTTCATTCAAATCTAACAAATTACGTCGGTTCTGAACCAAGCGTGACCAAATAGACACAACACTGGTTCGATTTGTAAAGATGTTTTTTTTTTTTTCACAATCCCAATTCCCAAACAGTCTCTTCAAAGATTTTTCGATAAAGACAGAATATCATAGGCGGGTTTATGATTAGACCGTTTTGTATAAAGACAAAAATATCATAGGCGGGTTTATGATAGATTGTTATACACTGCGTTGAATTACGATTACATTGTTTTTTTAAAAGTATGCGGAACTTCCAAGAAAGTTCCTTTCCTACAAAGTATAAATAAATTTCAAGACACACAAACGTCACTAAACCACCACCAAGTTTGTTCTTCCCATATTCACTCTGTATCTCTTCAGGTCTGTTGCAATTTCATTGATCTTTATATTTCACTCTTCAATTTATAATATGATCACCATGACTACAACTTTAACCTTCCCATTTTCGATATCTTGAAAAAAGTATACGATATGAATTGTTCCATGAGGTTTTCATTTAAAAGTAACGCTAGAAAACCAATAATGATAACGAGACTTTTAGTTATGTCACAATCTAGATGCGCATAATATTATGTTTCGACACACTAAAATGTGTGTATGATCCAGGTTAGGAGACGGTCTCATTTCGCTTGTGATAGTAACTAAGTTTCATTCGACAATAACATAGGCTTCCACTTCGATCTCAGAGGTTAGTGATTTTATTTCGTTAAATAGGTTTCTCTTATCAGGAATGTTATTCAAAAAAATTTTACAAATTTTTTTTCACATAATGTCGCGGCAAAATTACTTTTCTAATCAATTAGATTATTCCTTTGTATAACTTTTGTAGATCTCATTTATAGTTCGTTTCTTATGAGTATGTTAGTAATTTTCATAGGTTGGATTGTGCTGCTCCTATGCGTAAATGTGTGTTTCATACTTTTACATAATATAATATAATATAAAATAATTGGTTCGGAACGTGAGATGGTTGTTGTCGTAGGCGGCAATGCGTTTTTTTCCTTAAATCATACAACAAGTTGAATATGACGTGGTGGGTGTATTTCGGCATAACATCTATAATAGGAATAGGCTTTTCACGTGATAAATTGATACGTTCGATAAAGGTTTTACATTCTCTATATATACTAATTAGCTTGATGCTAATAAAAAATAGTTTTTTGTTGGGCCTCACGTTTGGGCTTATTTCGGCCTATGCATGGCTTGCTAATATTAACATGTAGTAAAACGCATTTTCGGCTGTAATATAATAACATTTCCCGCTCATATTTTAGTATTCTCATTGGGCCTAAAATCTGATTCCCCCCTTGAGCCCATTTTTTGTCTGTTAGTCCACGCCACAAAACCAATATTTGAAAAATTGCAGGCCACCTTTATTACACTAGAGTACACTGTTATAACATCAGTTCGTTTTTGTCCATGTGGGATAGTATCAAATGTCTTCCTTCTTTGAATTTTCTCTTTATTAATCTTACCAAGATAACTTGCGAATTCTCAACAAAAAAACAACTCAACCCGCCGCAACGCGGCGGGGGCAACCACCTCGTTATAAAGAAGTGCGTTGAACTGTGTATTATTCTTTTAGTTCAAAAAAACTGTTTATTATCCCAATTTTTAAAGCAATATACTCCACTAGTTTTGTAACTTTTCCTAAACTTGATAGATCGATTTCATTTAAACTTCCTTACGAACATATCTGATTTTTAACTCTTGTATTTTGTGCGCGGATTGCTAAGGCTAAAGGGACAGGTCATTGTCCCCTCATTATCCACGTCAGTGGCACCCACTCACTCCCTCTCACATTTCACCCGTTACATTCATCTCGTCTTTTATTAAAATACTCATTTTATACAAAAATATTTCGTTAAATATCTTATACACACTCACGAAACAAATAAAAAACATTAAAACAAAAGGAATGCCCCACATTTTTTGCACTCTCACTATGGTAATGAGCTCACCATTAATTTGCATTTCTACATCCATCTGCGCATGACCCTTGGTTTGTGTTTTGCTTGTCACGTGTGAGGAGCACCCTCACGATGCCTCAGTCACGACCACTCCGTTTGGTCTAAGGTACTTTCAGTTTTCGTCGTCTGGGTATAAGTGCTTTTATTAATACATCATGAATATATATATATATATATATATATATATATATATATATATATATATATATATATATATATATATATATATATATATATAGTACTTGGTGTGATGTATATAAATGGATCGAGTTTTAAATGTATTTTCATTGTTATAATATTTATTAAGTGTTATGTATCACAAATAAAAATACTTAAGGTTAAAGTCGAAAAATAAATACTTCAAAAAATATGAATAATTGTTTTGGGACGAAGGGAGTGATAGATTAGAATGGTACAAATCCGGTTATGGAATTAGTGTACATTTGGGGTTTTTGTAATTATTTATTATAAGTAGTCCGGTTATGGAATTAGTGTTCATTTGGGGTTTTATGTAATTATTTATTATAAATGGTTGATGAATAAATGTTACTGAGTATATTTTACGAGGTTTTATTATCATCAAATATGGTTTCAAAGTGGGTCTAGTTGGGCAATATGAGTCGATGCTTCTATGTCACCCTGTGAACCATAGCCACCATTTATCTTGTATAAAAATCGATTTTGGCCAAAAACTATAGTTGCTTACTGTTTTGACCATAACTCACAAACCAAATCAAGTTAATTGACTCCATTAGCGTCATTCTTTTGGTTTTTCAATTCTGAACAAAACCCTTGCAAGATACTTTCACTAGACGTCCGACGTACCTTCACACGCCGCTGGAATCTGGTTGCTAAAAATTAAAGCTTTTTATATTTTGTCTCGCTTTGCTTTTGTTGTTGATGGTGTTTGAAGAATAAATATTTTGGTTTACACAATGTTAATAAATAAACTTCTACATATGTAGTTTATTGTTGTGTTTCTTGTATTTATTTCTTTTCTTTATTTTATTCATGAGATAAAACAAATATAAGCCCAAATTTGATGAAGAATTGTATGTTGTTCTAACGAATTATAGATCAATAACAAAATTTCTCGTTTAACTATACTAACTTTACTATTATTAACAAAATATTTATCATTAATATAAATTAAGAGAATAAACATGTCAACAAATAGCATACTTATTAAATATAAAAATTGATTAATAACATTAAAAAGAAAAAGAAAAAAAAAAAAAAAAAAAAAAAGTAGATTACCCAACGGGATAGGTTGATAGTTTTTTTTCGGTTCAGACTATCTAACTATATTATTTGTCAAATAACATGTTTTCTTTCAAAACCAATTTCATTCAGAACCTCAAAATCATTCAGAGCATCTAATCATTTAATGCAAAATTACTCATTTTTATCAAACAATCCCTAAAATATTCTTAAAATAAATTTTGAAGTACTAGATCTCATAATGCCAATTTTACGAACAATTGTAATACAAAAACTCCAATAATCACATAGGTAACTCAAATAAAACGACGATTAAATGACCGACCCATCTTAAAAACTAAGGTAAATAAAAGTTTAAAAATATTTGTTTACAAACAAGCACAACCAAAAACCATTCAAACAAATTGAAACCGTAAATCAATAATTCAAACTGTGATACTAAAAGACTAAGCTTATCATCCAAGAACTAAAAAACATTGACACAATTTTCTTAATCGAGAGACTGTATCTTATTAAACGATCACCTCTATGCCAACCACATCCTAGAAAACCAAAAATTCTATAAATTCATTACATGATGTGTAAGAGCGTCAAGTTTGATAACACGTTAACACCCATTTTTCAACGTCATATCAGTTTTACCGTGGGTCTTAATATTTCTAAGCCCAATACGATAAAAAAAAGTTTATATACTTCTTGATTTCTAATATCCTCTAGAGTTGGGGTGTTCATTGGTTGGTTATCAGGTTATCTGGTTTATTCGGTTTGATTAATTAGGTTAAAAATTCTTTTGGGTAAAACCTTAGATTGAGAGCACGTTTGGTAGGGTGAAATTCAGAGAAATGAAATGAATTGCAAAAATCAAATCACATAAATGAATTCTCACAGAAATTTAGTATAAATTCCAGTATTTGGTAACACCATAGAATTGACTCAAGAAATCAGTATTATTATTATTATTATTATTACTAATATATTATTTATTTATTTATTTATTTATTTATTTATTATTATTATTATTATTATTATTATTATTATTATTATTATTATTATTATGGGACAATTCAATTCCATCACTTTGTGAGTGGAAATCAATTCTTGACCTTTTACAAAGGATCCATATCCAAAGAGTTGTAATTCTCCACTTTATTTTTTCATATGTGTACCAAACATTGGAAATGATTTCATTTCCATATCTCTCATTTCAATTCCTTCTACCAAACATGCCCTGTGTAACATCCCCAATTCATGGTTGCAGCGGAATTCAAACTGGGTGTTACTCGACGGCACAATAGTCACAATAATAGAAAACGAACTCCAATTGAGTCGTTTTAAAAGATTTATCATTCAAATTGTATAAATATCAGAGATTACAAAAATGAGGTCCCAAATGGTTCCATGTTTACAGTTTACATTTAAATGAGTTTTTTGAATGATAATAAAATTTATAGCCTTCTTGAGTATCCGTGCCCCTTCCGTGCCATCCTTATTCATTATGAACCTGAAAATACATGCTAAAGTGTCAACACAAGGTTGGTGAGTTCATAGAGTTTAGTGACAAAATGTAATGTAAAACATTTGAATGATGATTTCTCAGCAAAGGCATCATAAATCCACTCAGTTGCAAGTCCCGCCATAAGAGACTTGTAACCTGTGTGTTCACAACCCACTGCCAAATATGATCTGGTTTATGTGAACAAAGGTAAAACTTGTATCTAGATTCAAAGATAAATGTAGCAATACCGTTATATAAACAATTTTAACAATGATGCCATATAAATAATGATGACAATGAAGTGGAAGCCATAATACTACGCTTTGTTGAATACTAGTGCAACGGGAAGGCAATGAAGTATGTAACATGTAAACACATAAGGCATTTGAGTAAGCCACAAACATTGAGTAAGGCAATTTGTGTTTAAGCAAACAAGTAACATGTTCAAGTAAAACAAATATTGTATTCATGTAAAAACGAGCATGTATTCTCCCCCAAAGAGTTGATAAAACAACTAAAAGAGTAGGGGCTATGACTCACCGTGAGTTGGATGATGTATAATGAGAATGATGGATATGCCATAAGAACTTCTACGAGCAACAACTTTTGGCTTTCAAATAAAGAAAGGAAGTTAACTAGTAAGGATAGGACATTGATAGACTTTAGCTTCAACCCACTTCACTTCATGCAACCTTTCTACTCTTGTAATCTTGAAAGATAGATGATGAAGGTTGAGGTGACTTGAGTGGATTCAAACTCAAGAGAAATCACCAAGTATATGAGGTTATGGAAGTGTTTTGATAACCTAAGATGAAACTAGGGTTTCTACCTTGAACTTGCTCTTGATCTCTTGGATAAAACTTGAAGTAAACTAGTAAAATGAAGTGTGTTGTGTGTGTGGGACGTTGGAATGGCCAAGGGGGGAGAGGAGAGGCTTAAATAAGGTCTTGAGGAGGTTAGTTATGTTGACTTGTCAACACTTGCTCACCAAGTTGAACACATGTTCACATCTTAAGGCTTAAAGCATGGGATTAAGCCACCTAGGGGCTGAATCCCCCCCTAAGTCGGTTCATATGCTTGGGGAACAAGGTGTGGACTTTTGATGATATTATCCTACTTATGTGACTAGTTTTGACCCCGTAAATTGCTAACCGTAAATGATTAAGCCTCAAAACGTAAAACCGGGTATCGTAAAAATACGAAACTTGGAAGAATGATTAAACTTGTCAAAATACTCCATAATAAAATATAAAATAAGTGGTAGGTTCCATTGGGGTGGTAAAACCCTGCTAAAACTGGAAACACGGGTCAAAAACGCGTAATACGTAAAACGTACGAATATTGTGTAAAATTGAGAAAAGTAAAATGTTACTTTTCTAATAGGATAAAAATGATTTAAAATGACTTATAATGTCTAGACTGGGCTCAGTCTAGTGTCGGTTGGTATTAAATGTCTTTTAGACATCAAACCGTAAGCCTAAAAATCAAGGAATGACTTATAATGTCAAGGAATGATTTTTGGTCAAAGGAGGAGGGAAAAATATGTTGACTTTTTCTAATAAGTTGAAAACTCAAATCGTCTTAGAAATGCGGTGTAGGTATAGGCTAAGGTTACGGCTGAGTAAAAACGCTTAAAACTTGAAAATTTCAGTTTTTCACGGCCGATGCTTATTTTGGTCATGTTTTTCACAGTCATGATTAATTCTCAAATAAATCATGAGTGTATCAAACATTTTTCTGATGTGGGGTCACTTAACGCGGTCGAGTTTCGTTGTGCGTAGAATTTTTGAATGACGTTTTACCCTAAAACGTGTAATTCCTTATTAACTTTCACGAAAATGAGCTTATGAATGTCAAACTTTTAATTTGCCATGGAAATGATTTATCACTCGAGGCTAAGAAACAAAAATCAAGTTTCGGGAAAATTTCGGGAAAAATGAATAGTAAAAGTGAATAGTGAAAATTTCCGGAAATAGAATTAACCTAAAATTGCGAATTGTTACACCCTGAGGGTTAAGTTTAGGTTGAAATATGCATGCTTTATAAGGAGTATGAAAATTAAACATTGTGATGTATAAGTTTCAACTATTTCTATCTATTAGTTCTATTCATACTTCCACGATCACTTCCGTATGGTCCTCTTTACAGAATCTGCTAAAAGTGCATTTTTAGCATACGGCCGTATGCACATATACTATACGATTGTATGGTCCTAACCTGAACATTTATGCACTAATTTTTCTGCAAGTAGATAATAATAGTCTTTTCGCGTGATAAATTGATATGTTTAAGAAAGGTGTTACTCTTTACATCAAGGGTGGAGCTACATGAGGACCGGGAAGGGTCCCAATCTCCTAGGCGTAAGTCCGTTAGTGTATTTATTTGCGATTTCATGCGTTAAAAACTAAAATTTTCATCTCGGCCCTCCCATCTGATGTTTTTCCGGAAAAAATTTTGTTTCGGCCCTCCCACAAAAAATTTTCTAGCTTCGCCACTGCTTTCCATACCAAATTTTTGTCGTCCACATCTCGTTTCGGGTTGTCTCAAATTAATTGTGCATTTCAAATTTAAATAGGTATATATCGAGTTTATTATATTACCCTCCATTGATTTTATTATTACAAACAGGGCCGGTGCTGAGTTTTCTGCTACTCTGGGCGAAACGGTTTTTGATACCCTATAAAACGATAAAAAATGACTACAAAATACTGTAAACAAACATGCATTATTCTGCAATGATTTAGCCTTAAAAAAATTACATGTCAAAAGGCTATACATAGTTTAGCAAAAGGCTATACATAGTTTTTCAAGACTAGGTGCTTGTTTCTCTCTTTAAACTCTTCTTCTCCAACTCGTTTTCTTTAATAAATGAGAAGAAAAACACAAACAACACAGACAACTCGTTTTCTCCATTGGATGCCCTGGGCTGTCGCCCGCACCGCCCATAGCCAGGGCCGGCCCTGATTACAAACACTAAATAAGTTATAATTAAGTAGTTAATGGTAAAACTATTGGTACGCAAAAATAAAAAATTGAAAGTTGTAGTGACTTTTTTTTTTAAACTGTGTCACTTTTGTCGATGGACAATTATTTTAAGAGCATTGTTATAGCTTCATACAATATCTTCCTATTAATCCTTTTATACACACAAAAATATTATATATTTTTTCTACACTCACTCTTTCTTTGCATCAAAACTGTCAGTTGTGACACTTGTCAAAACTGAAGGAAGTGCATAATAGAGAAGAGAGTGATTAACTGATAATTACTCGTAACTATTTTTAAAGCAATATTCAATTATAGTAACTTTTCCTAAATTTGCTCGATCGATCTCTTTGAAATTCCCTTACGAACATATCTGATTTTTAACATCTTGTTGGGTGGCTAGAATTTTATTTAATTTGACAAATCACAAAATTACTAAGAAATTGTATGCGGGCTGCTAAGGTAACCTTAGTTTCGGTTTCTTCTTGTCCACGCATATATGTATCTATTACTGTTACATACTTACATAGTTACATCAGACTAGAGGCGCAAAAAAATCGGTTTTTTTCGGTTTTCGGTTTTTTAATAACCAGTTATAAAAAAACCAGTTTTTCGAATAACCAGTTTCGGTTCGGTTTCGGTTTTTCGGAATCGGTTTTCTTCGGTTATAAATGTTCGGAATCAGTTTTTTTCGGTTATAAATTTTCGGAATCGGTTTTTTTCGGTTTTTTACCGGTTCGCTTTTTTCGGTTAAAAATGTTCGGATTCGGATTTTTTATCCGTTGTTTACCGCTTCGTTTTTTTCGGTTCATTTTTTTCCGGAATTTTACTAAAAGCTTCGAACATTTATTTAATAAAATTGTTAATTATCAAACATATAATTAAACAATATTCTCATAACTTTTATTTAAACAATACAATTATACAATCATAACTTTTATTTAAACAATACAATTATACAACAAAAAAATACAATCATAACTTTTATTTATACAATACAATCATAACTTTTATTTAAACAATACAATCATAAAAACATATAAATACTAATACATTTTGCGAGCTTCGGCATGGCCATCACCCGAAAACGTATTAGTGTAATCAAGTATATCGAGCTTCGGCATTGCCATCACCCGTTATACTCAACTAGTCACTCAAGTCGTCATCAAGATCATTTTCTTCCAAAAAATCTTGTACATCTAAATCTTCAACTTCAAATTCTTCAAACTCACCTTCATCTAATTCGCCTTCGGTATTCGTAGTCGAAGACGAAGGTGATATCCCCGCTTCTTCTTCTTCTCTTATTATACCTTCTTCAACATCTTCATCTATTATTGGATCATCCAACGACGATTCATGTTGTATCCTATCTACTCCGTCCAAATAATCTTTCAAACATACACATACTTCCACGGATTCGCATGTTAGTCTTGTCCTTCTATCCGATATAATTCGACCACTAACCGAAAAGGCCGATTCGGAAGCTACCGTCGAAGCTTGGACCGCTAATAAGTCACGAGCCATAGCGGATAAAACCGGATATTGGATTTCCCTTTCTTTCCACCAAGCCAAAATGTCAAAGTTTGCAAACTCATTGGGACTTAAAGTTCTTAAAAAGTTTGTAGCCATATATTGTCCCAATTCGCTTGTTGGGGCCGATGATCATTGACGCCTTGTAGCGTCTTCAAATAAAGAATTATAAAGGTTTATATTAATGTCTCTTGTCATTTGGGACGATCCGGCCCGCATTTGGTCAACAATTGGGTTTTGTTGGTGACCATATTTTGTTGCATAAATGCCAAACAATTTTTGAAAATGATCGTTAAATCTAAAAATTTGAGATTCTATATAGCCCACGTCATCACCGTCTAACCCAAAAGATAAGTCTAAATTTTCCATTATTTTTTTTATTAAAAGTTCTACACCTCCAACATTTAAACATGGATTAAGTGCGGCGGAACAAGTAAAAACTAAAGGTAAACTAGCAAAATATTTTATAAATTTATTTTTTATAATTTTAACCATTTTTCTAAACATTCGTGAAGGTGAGTTTTTTAAATCATATAATTTTTCCGTCATAGCATAAATTTGTTTTAAAACTAATGGGCTAGTTGGGTAATAAACACCCGATAATATAGTTGTTGCCTCTTTAAAAACTTGTAAAAACATAGTTAATTCATTTAGTCGATCCCAATCTTGGTCGTTTAGTGTTATGTTGGACAAATTTTTATTAATAAGTTTTTGATTATAAGCATGTAAAGTCGCACGTTGTCGTAATATATTTTCAAACATCATGCAAGTAGAATTCCATCTAGTATTAATATCAAGGCAAGGTCCTAGGGGTTGTTCATTACATTGTTTACGAAAACGTTTATAGTTTATTTGTCGTTCGTTGCTCGATTTATATATCAATACTAATAAACCCCTAAATTTCGTATATAAACTATCACATATTTTTAATGCCGCTTGTACGGATAAATTTATAACATGAGCAACACAACGGAAATGAAAAAAAGCACCATCTAAAATAGGTTTTACACGTAATTTTAACAAGTCCATAGCTCTAGTATTATTTGATGCATTATCTAGTGAAATCGTAAAAACTTTATCATCTAAATTATATTCAATTAAAGTGTCATGCAAAATTTTTCTTAAATTACATCCTGTATGAGGATAACCAAATATTTTAAAAGCGATTGTCCGTTTCATTAATAACCAAGATTCGGGATTAAACCAATGAGCCGTAACGGCGAGATAAGAATTTGCCGTACCATGTGGTGCGGTCCAAGTATCCGTAGTTATAGAAACACCATATTTATAATTACGAAAACCTTCAATTATTTCTTTTTTAGCCGTTTTCCATAATTTAAAAGCATCACTTCTAAGAGTAGTACGACTTACATGTTGATACCGCGGTTGTAACCTCCTTTTGATGATCTCCGTAAGCTTGACGTTGTCGAAGTGGTTGAATGGAAGCCCTTGTTGAATGACAAACTTCGTAAAATCAAGTCGAAGCGCATCCGCATCATATATAAAAACTTGACCATCCGCACCAATAGTAGTTTGCGAACTAGTATTTTGACCCGCCTTACAACTACCAATATGATTCCTAAGTGTAGAGTTAGACCCGGTGCCATAAAAATGCCCACATTTCCGGCAACGCGCTTTTACGTTACCATCTTTCATAACACACATATCGAAATTAGTCCACACATCACCTTTTCGGGTGGTTGGTCTAACCTTTTCAACATCATCGTTTGTGTAATGTTTTCGGACATTGCTAGTAGCAACGGAGGGAGTAGTGGAAGCTTGTTGTGATTGTGAGTTTTCCATTATAGCGAAAATACGAAATAGCGATTTTTGAGCGTTTTTGAGAGATTAGAGAAAGAAATGAGATTGTTTTTTATGTGTTTTCAACCCCAACACATTACCTCTATTTATAGTGCCTTAAAACTCCCCAAAACCCTCAAAAAATTCAAAAAAAACGGTCATATGGCTACTAGCCGTTTGGCCTCGGTATTTTAAAAAAAAAAAACCGGAAAAAACCGGTTAAAACCGGTTAAAACCGGTTTTTTTCAAACGGCTACTTTTTTTTTTCTTTTTTTTTTTTTTTTTTAAAAAAAAAACGGTTATATTTTTTGAAAAAAACCGGTTAAATCCGGTTTTTTTTTTTTCAAACGGCTACTTTTTTTTTTTTTTTTTTTTTTTTTAAACGGTTATATTTTTTTGAAAAAATCCGGTTAAAACCGGTTAAATCCGGTTTTTTTCAAACGGTAACATTTTTTACTTTTTTTTTTTTTTTTTATTAAAAACAAATAAAACCGGTTAAAACCGGTTTTATTTTAAAACCGGATAAAACCGGATATAAAACCGGAAAAAACCGGTATATTATGAAAACTCATAACCGGTCTAACCGGTTCGGTTTTAGAAAACCGGACCGGTTTTTTATAAAACCGGTTTTGTGAAAACCGGTCACCGGTTTTACTACCGGTTAAAAAAAAAAACCGATCGGGGACTTGCACCTCTACATCAGACATATTACTACATACACGAGTTTGATCTAAAATATCTTATATAGTACTGTATGATTTATGTAATTCAAATGTTATGTATATATAGAAAAGTTCAAATAAAAACAATTGTTTTTCTGTAGGACAAATTTCAGCTACTCATTTTATAAAGTAGAACAGAAAGAGTGATTAACCAATATTTTTAATTAAAACTCATTCCAACCATTTATATATATATATATATATATATATATATATATATATATATATATATATATATATATATATATATATATACAGGGGCGGAGGGAGCATGTAAATAGGGGGGGCAGGTGCCCTCAACAAATTGGCCCAATGAAATTTTTTATAGTGCAAAATTTTGGTTTTAGTGGACTTTTATGTTTCATGCCCTCAGCTAAAAACTGAACTTGCCCTCAACAAAATTGAGCCCAACATATAATCTTTTTCTTTTGTCACATATTCACTTTATAAACAGGTTTTCTATAGGTTTTTGCATGTTAAAAGCTGTTTTTTGGGCTGTTTTTTGTGCTGCTGAATTGCTGCTGCTGATTTTGGTGCTGAAAGCTGTTTTTGGGTGCTGAAATTTGGGCTGTTTGGTTGCTGCTACAGTACTTGCCCCCCGTGACCGCATACCCTGGCTCCGCCACTGTATATATATATATATATATATATATATATATATATATATATATATATAATAAAAATAAAAATCAAAAACCGTAAACTGTTAACTTATATAAATTACACAATCATAACGAGCATTTAAATATTTTTCAACAGAAAGACACTTTTATATAATTTCGAAAGCAAATATGTTCGATCAATCTGTAAGCTAGTTCATCTAATTGTTTTATGTGAAGATAGTTGACTATTTCTATCTATTATCTTTTTGTTTCTTACTAAATGGGCTTACTAAAATATGGGCTTATCATTTGTTATAATGTTGTAGAGTGTTGGCTGTTTTTATTGCTTTGCCTCTTTATGTTGCAAAACGTTAACGTTAAACAAATGAAAACCCATAGTAAAAAATCTACACTTGATCCTCTCAATCCATGTGTGACACATGCCATATGTAGTCAACACCTACATCCTCCTCTGCCTTCCTCTGCCTCTTTATGGTGGGCGTATTTGGTGGTGGAGGTAGCGAATGACGGTGATCACAGAATTGACCACCACATATCCGAATAATGGTGATACTCTTTTAAGAAAGTTTTTGTTATTCAGTTAAGATATGGAAAATGTTATTCCCTCTTATAAATTGTTCCTACTTATCCTATTACTCACAGGATTTTAACAAGTGTCATAATTGACGGCTTGATGCTGAGAGGAAATGAGTGAAAAAAAATATATACACTGAAAAGTACAAATTATGTATGTAAAAGGATTAGTAAAAAGATATTGTAAGATACTTTAACAATATATATACTGAAAAGTACAAATTGTGTTAATTGCTTAACATGTTTAAATTTTCATATTTTGTTGTTAAGCTTTTATAGTTATTAGTTGTCAAATAAGTATTTTGTAAAACTTGTTTTTAACTTCTTGAATATGTTCATGTTATACACAAATCTCAGTACCAACATATGTATGATATATTCTTACCGGAGTATTGTATAGCTACACCAAAATTATGACTTGCGAATCTGTAAGTTCATGTTTGAATTAATTCATCGAAAGTAATTATAACCTTAAAGTTGTTAAAAATTACACGATAGTGAAAATATTAGAATAATTAATATGCTTGAAAAGCATAATTATATTTAAACATGTAAATTTACATATCGTAAAACATATTGAAGAAATCTAAAAGCGATGCGATTGTGAGCGTAGATTAAATCAAAGGGTGAATGTTGAAAATGAATAACGTCGTACTTATTCAAATTTACATGTATGAATTACCTATTTTTACGATTGTCAACATAAATAGCTTATTTTTATTTATTGTATCGACATGTATAACTTTGCTAACTGACTAAACTTGGCAAGACTAAAAAATTTACAAAAATACCTATGCAACGTTAGCAAAGTCGTTTATATTGATATGATACATAGAAGTGAGTTATTAATATCCACAATCACTAAAGTGGTTAGTCATTCCTAAAATTTCATTCATTTTGAGCATTCACCTTTATATTAATCTAGCAGAATTTTAGACTGTAATTTGTCATTAACATTTCTTTTTGTTTGCAAAATTTATAATTGTTTCCAAAAATTAAATAAGAGGATGATTTACTTAACCTGTACGTATCGCCGCCTTGCGTTGCTTTCCAACATATAGTTTCTTTGTTTTTTGACTTTGACTTTTTCTTTTATTTTTGTTATTGGAAAAGAGTCAAAGCCTTAAATTTCCGTGTTTACCCTTTGAAATCATCGGCTTCATGATACCACACACCAACATTAACGTTCATCATCCATCACCTTAAATTTCCTGGTTTTTTTCTTAGTGTCTGTTTTTCTGTAATCGTAAACACTTTTCCTTCTGCTGCTTCGATTTCCTTTCACAATCTTAAAGGTTGGCTAGCTTCCATTCTTCTTATATTCAGTTTTAGTAAGAGTTTGTTAGCATATAATGGTGATTCTTAGTTAATTTTCTAGGTTTTGATACTCATATTGTATGAGCCTGTTTGAAATAGTATGTGTTTGAGTGTTCTTAATAAATCGGTTATATAGGCAATATAATATCTATGGGGTGTTTGTGATTGCTTATATGCTTATTTTTAAGTTTTTTGCTATTTAAACTGCTTCTGCTTTTATGTTTTTGAGATAACATAAGATCTTTCATAGGGAGGTAATTATTTGAAATTAAATATAAGTAAAAACCTTTCATAAATGGATTTAACTGAAAATTTTCAGCGAGTTCGAAAAATGGAAATTTTAAGCAAATTTATTTTTAGAGTACTATAAATTTATAATCAAAACCACACGCTATTTTGAAGTGCTTATGTTTTATGCAGCTAACAGAAAATTAAGCAATCCCAAAGACTCTTCATATGTTTATGATTTGTGTATAAAAAAGTTGCGATGTACATTGATGGTTTGGATGGTAAAATATAATAATTAAAATTATGCTTTTCCCTTGTTGAAATGATATAGACATATAGTTCGTCAAGATAATTTATAACAGATAGAAAAATGAAAAAGCTTTTAGGTTCTTATGATTTTTCATACGGTGACATAACTTACAAAGTTTTTGATGGGGGCAGAATGATAATTTTTCTTTTACAAAGTCTGATACTGAGTAGTATCTTGCCAAGGGTAGTAGACTAGTAGGAGCCCACCAGGGGCACCACCTCTTTAATCCTCACATTTTTCGCGACAGGAATCAGATTAGCTTACATGAGCGTAAACTGTATTTGAGCTTAGCTTAAAATCTCTTCGGTCTCAAGTAAAGCTCAATGACATTAAAAAGACTCGTGACACTATTATCGTAGTTAGATATGTAAATGTATAACATCTTTTATTGCATTAGGAAGTTGGGCTGCCACCTTGCTGTTTGGCAACTTAATGTTGAGGTAGGAGTTTCGGATTACTGTTGCATAATTACATAAGTATCACTGCTATTGGTATGATTATAACTTTTAACATAATGTCGTGAGTAAGCTATGCAACTAACGGGTGGTTTGGGATTGCTTTTTTCAAAATGCCTATCTACTTTGAATACTAGAATGTGCTTATTCCCTCTGAAATAAACAGATAACCCTGGTCAACACAGTGTTTGGGTTTGCTTAATTATGTTCCTTAAAACAATGAATATGCAGAGAAGCACTTAAACTAAGTCCCAAATAGGACATCAACATAAGTAAAAATCCTGTAGTTGGAAATTTTGTTAGTCACATGTAGTGAAAGTTTTGCCCTTTTTATTGTGCCTCGAGTATTCTTTTGCAATATATATGTTGCAATTTGCTCAAGAGTTCAAATTTAACAGCAGTAGTTTTTAATTCATAAGTTTTATGTTCAAATATTTTGTTTAGCATTATGTTACCAGTTACACATGCATGCTATTTAAAATGATCTTATGATCATCTTGTATTTACTCGTTGTAACCACATTTAGCTCATCTAAAATGCAGTTTACTATCGAACAACAGTATGGGCTATGGATTCTTTTCTTGGCCTACATATCATATTATGATGCAAAAGTCGATTCGAGAGTGAAACAAGTTTTTGATACTTATGATTTCCAAGGAGAAGTAGGCTTGCTTCAGTTTTGGGAATGCAGCACACATGGAGATTCAGACTACAATGGGTGCTATCTTTTGTTGACAGATCAATTTTGTGTGTCACATGTACGCGATAACAGAATTGACAATTACAGAAGGAGATGTCTCGATGATAATTATCGTTTTGTTGGACGAGAGACAAATGTTGAAAGATGGCTTGCTGGCAGAGCAGCTCAAACAGGGGTTGCAGATTACCAATATGATGGTGAAGCAACAGGTATGGGACAATTAGTTGTTCCTGTCTATTTTAACCATCCAGGTGCTGGCATGACACTTGCCGGAATCATTGAGCTTGTCACAGCTCAACATAAAGAAAGTTATGTTGCGGATTTCGATCAAATCCAAAATTTACTCATGGTTAGTTTTTTATTCATTGAAACATTGTCATCTAAATTGATCTGCCACCGAGTCATCACAATCAAACTACATTTTATATTATGTTTTATTTTTTGATATTATTTTTGAACTATTTTTCTCATTTATCAAGTATAGTAGTTTACATTAGTGTGTGCGTGTCTTTCTCTTCCAAAAGAAAGTATTGAAGTTTACATAATTAAATTCAAAGGGTAACAGAGCTATGTTATATGAGGTTGTAAAATCAATTTTTTTTGCTTTAATTCTTTGTAGATGGCGAGCTTAAAATCTACATATATGGGGAAGACTATTAAAGTCCAATACGAACATATGGTCAAGTTTACACTCCCCTTTTCAGCCAAACTGCCAGACTTGCAGATGCAAGTGACAATGAGGTTCACGAAATTGGAGAACAAAACTTTCTGTATAACGTATGAAGATGCCAACCATAACCATCATTAAATTTTGAGTGACTAGGACCTTGAGTTTTGCATATCCGAGTCGATTTCTAAGAGGACCACAGTCATCAGAATGTTTGTCCAAAACGTGGTCGGATAGTAGTTCCTTTTTTTTTTTTTTTTGGTTAGTAGTGATTATAACGTGTGCATATATAGTCGAAGGAAGATAGATGTTTTGCGGACTTCAAAATTTCTCTAATTTGTGTATAGATTAGCACACGCATAGAGTTATAAACGATGATGGCGCAAACAGACATTATAAGTGGTATGTTTTCTTACTTTCAGTTGTAACACATTATATGTATTCCAGACTTTTATGCAGAGCACTGTATTCATGTCTATAATTGTGGTAGCTCAGATTTGACATACTGATATAGTAAAAAAATTGGCTGCTGAAAGAACCTGAATCTGATTAAGCTACAAGAAGTTATGAACATGTTACCATTGTAGCTTCATTTTCTGGCATTTAAAGTTTTCCAACCGTGTGTATATTTAAGGGATCTTTCCGATACAATGGGAGTTCATCAATGCTAACATATATATATATATATATATATATATATATATATATATATATATATATATATATATATATATATATATATATATATATATATATACACACACACTAAACTATAGACCCGTAAGATTTACGGGTGGCTAGAAAAACCTTTTTACTATAAGCTCTTTATATGTTGGTTAGCGAAATTTTAGTAGTTCGATATCTATTGTAACCGAAAAGGATAATTATATATAAAATTGACTTGAACTAAATAATGAACATACAGTTTTCTATGATGGTGATACAAAAGTAAACAACTTAATCACATATTTATAACTTCAGATTGTCAAAAACTAAATTCCATAACAATCCGGACAATAGCTACACAGTAATATTCTGTGCAAATCAAAAATAGCGAAAAAAACATACTTTATTTGTTAAGTAATTTTAACAAACACGTAGCGATAGTTATATATTTAGACCGTAACCAAGGTAAAGATATACCATTTAAAAGAAAAACCTATGTGTAAAAATATCTTCTCTTATAAGCAATTGACAATTTTTTATTTTATTTATTTGTTTATTTTTTTTTCAAATGAATAGTAAATTAGAGGCGAAAAAACATTTACTAATCTTCTTAAGAATTAAGATTCACTCACATCCTATGTACTTAACTGTCTTTTGGAGTAATAAATCGCAAAGAGCTTGAAACCTTCATTACTCAGATTGATGCTTGTAAACCAGCATCATGTGCCATATAGTTTTCTGAATGAGTACTCGTGTATGCTAACTATATTATTGTATAGTTTACTTTTGGATCTTTAATTTGTGGATCCACTAGCCAGTACCAACATCTCATGCACACATCGGTCATCTGATATAACAACTCTTAACTATCTATCAAAAGCCTTTGATGTAAGACTAGTATGTTAGAATTATATAATCATGACATGCATATAAATATAAACAATAAACATCAAGTATACATGCGGAAGCGTTATACCAAGATCATATAATGCATAATTAATTAACCAATAATAAATAGTAAACGTACCTTAAAGTTCTAGCCAAACAAGAACTTAATCTTCAATTCAATGATCAAGAACAAGAACCCTAATTAGGGTTTATGTAGATTATTGGAATAACCCCTTACCTTTTTGTTATTCAATCCAAGATACAATCAATAGTGTGATTGTATCACGTTCTTGTACACACGTACTATAACGAATTAAAGTAATGCAAGTTGTTGAATCACAAAAACAACCAAACGTTTTGTTTTAGAAAACAAACCAAACGAAAACCCTTATGGGTGTTTGTTTGGATCGACCACAAGAAGAAGAAAAGAAAAGAAAAGAAAAGAAAAGGTTAAGGGATTTGTGTGTGTGCACAAGAGTACCCAAAACCTAAAATATTGACATGTATTTATATACATAGAAAACTTAGAGCTCAAGAAAGGTGTTGGTTGGGCTTCCCCATACCCCACGACCGGCCACCCCTCTTGGGAGGGATCCGGAACCTTCTTGACTTCCAATTTTGCGTTACAAGTCCTTTTCTTTTTCGTTTAGTCAATTATCATAATTACTTAACGATCCTTGTATATTTTGTGATAATTAATAAATAACTATAACTTTATATTTATTTATTAATATTTAACTCTCATACGTAAAGTGTGCAATCCTGTGATCTCGAGTTCGATCCTAACACACAACTATTAATTTATGTTCATTAAACTAACATCTCCCACTTGGACATATCTTAATAGTGTGATCACATCGGTTAGGGTCTTGCAACACGCCGATGCCTCTAGTACGATCTCGAGTAAGACTCCCGGAAAAACCTTTTAATGATTTCTCATTATTATTATCCTTTTGTTTCTAATACCACGTTAATAAGAATATGGATCAAAGTCATTCCTTAATTAACAATTCTGTTTCTCGTTGTTTGTGATTGATCAAGATTACCAAGTCTTCTAAACATATTCAGGGGAGATCTTGGGCACAGCCGTGCAAACATCTTGACAACCTTACGAGGGGCCCAGCAGTATTAAACTACAAAAATAAATTTGAATGAACAAATTCTATCTTGGATACAAGCAAAACTCACAAACTTTGTAACACTTCTGAAAACAACCCTTATGACTACCAGTTACGTATAGCTGATCGAGGCAAAAGCAGTCAACTAAAGTCAACCACGGGTGTGGTCAATATAGTCAAACTCCTTAGGCTCAATTCTCCGTGGAATACAGTGTTTCCCCAGGTCGTTATGTCCCAACGAGATGTGATGTTATAAAAATGGGTTTGTGATCGGGTGAATTTGAATGGTAAGTAACCAGATAAAGATTTGGATTTGATTTACACTACTGGAATGATTAGGAATACAGTATAAAACAAACACAGGAAACAGATATGTATACACGTAAACTGAAATGTAAACGGATATGTAAGCGTGCTGGGAAAAAGGTGAGTTTTAAGGTAAAATAAACTACAGGGGTAAAAATGAAACTTTTACAAACTTAATATTAAAAGAAAATTTAATTAAAAAGAAAATTATATTTTGATTATTTTATTATTTAATATTAATTATTTAATAAAACTATTTAACTATTTAATTAAAACTAGTTAACTTAAAAACTTAATAATACAAATTTTAACTAAGAAGTTATAAAATTAATTTCTAAAAATCTAAAATAACTTGAAATAAAATTAAAAATTAAAAATATGTATTTTTGTCATTTTGTGGTTTTTTTATTAATTAAATACTAATTATATTAATTAGACTATTTAAACTATTTTAAATTACTAGTAATACTAAAAGTGACTAAGAAATTTAAGAAATATTTTATAAAACTAATTAACCATCTCAGGAATCCTAAAAATTATAAAAAGCTTATAAAAAATATTTTTAGACTATTTTACTAATTATTTACTTATTTATTAATTAATATCCAATTTAACTAAATTAATTAAGAAAATTAGAAAATGAACAGTGGAAATTCTAGAAAAATTCCTAAAATTATTTTACAACATATAAAAGCTAGGAAAAACATAAAAACTAGGTATTACTTGATAAAATCTAATTATGCTATTTAATATTTAAATATTAATTAATAATTAATAAAACTAATATTAAATCTAATAATTACTAAATGACAAGATAAAATTCTGGAAAAATTGCTAAAAATACTTTAACATAAATGAAAATTAAGAAAAATATAAAAATGCAAATTACTTAATAAAAAGCTAAAAAGGAAAATTAAAAAGATAATTAATATTAAATAGAAACTATCACTTAATTTTAAGTTGGTTTTTTCTGATTTTTCTTTTGGAAAACTATTTTACTACTAAAAATAGGAAACTTTTGTGAAGACAACTTTTTTTCTAGCTTAAAAATAAGCCAAATGGACACCAAAGTGCTTAACAGTTGACTTTTGTTGACTTTTTGATGGAAATCAGCCTTGGTGGGGTCCACAGCGGTGGATTATGGTTCAAGTAAGTTCCTTGAACATGATTAAGCTAGAAAATAGCAAATAATCCTCTTGGATAAGCCACTAAGCAAGATTTAAGCACTTAGCTTTCTTATTTGAACACTGAAAATGGGACAAAGTTAAGGTGAGAATTCAAGTGGGTCCCAGGGAGCTTAAGCTCAAAGGCTTGCTCAAAATAGGAAGGTGGCCAGGAGGGGGGGTTCAAAGAACCAAAAGTGGGGTTGTGGGACCCACTGTGGTGGCCAGAAATAACCACCAAAGTGGTGGTGGTGGTGGTGGTCTGATCTGCTGCAGCAGGGGAGGTGATGCCCCCTGCAGCTGTGTTTCTTGGCTTGTGGGGACCACACAAAAAATCACAAAAATATAGTGAGATTGGGACACTAAAGTTCAGCTGGGGGACAATGATATGTGAAAGTTTCAAGCCCTAGAACCAAGCACAAAATTCAAAACAAATCTTGCAATTTTTGAGATTTTTGCCAAATGGGTAATTTTGACTTTTGAGAAGAACATGCAATGTTGACTTTGGTGAGATTTGGTTGGCCTAATATTACTGAATTTGATATATTAAGCTATTGTGATACTAAAACAAGTTATTTTAACAACTATTATGATGAAATGATGACATCTTAAACCTAAAGTTCTAACAGTGAACTCACAAATTGATATCAAGTGAGTTTTTGACTTTTTAACAAAGGAGGACTTGATTTTATGACTTTATTATCCTAATGAACACTAATGTAACATGACTGAACTAGAAACAACAATCAAAACATCCTTAAACCTAACTAGATCAGATCATCCAAACACCCCTTATTAACTTAACTGTTTTTAACTTGGGTATGTAAATGATTATTTAGGACTAAAATACTGATGCAATCAACTTCTATAAGCTAAATAAAAGTTAGAAAAGATAAAATGATGCAGAGATAAGCAGTTTGATAGGCTACAATAAATAATGCTAATTACGGCTAAAAATATGAAAACAAAGCAAATGTAAGAACTAGCATATGAAGTGATGAGACCAAGATACTAATCAATGTAAACTAACTAACAAGGCAGGTTTAACACTAATAAGCATATAATTAAATTGAACATAAGCAGTTGCACAACATGGGGATCAAGATGAACTTACAAATGATCCAGTGAGATCATGAACCAAGAACCAGGATACGACTATTAGCCTAACACCTCCCAGAGGTTCTAAAACCCACAGCAATCCTTTACAAAACCCTGCTTCAAGCTTCCTTCATGATTTCCACTGATTTTTATTTTTTTATTAATTTGTCTTTATTTTTTTTTTTTATTTTTTTTTGAATTTATGAACTTAGTATAAAGTTGATGCAAAAGCTTATAAAGCTTTTGAGACTTTACTGTTTAGCTTGTATGAGCTTATAATTAACTTGTTTTCAACATTTGGCTTTTAAAAAGGAGATTTTCAACTACTTACATAAACTAAACTTGGAATAAAGAAACTAGAACTTGAAAATTTTCATTACTTAGTAAAAAGATTACAACATAAGCAAATTACAACTGAAATTTAAGCTAAAAACTAGTCTAGATAGATGCAATGGCTTACAAGTGCCATATATATATATATATACAAAATTGCCCCCCTCTGCCTCTCTCTTCTTTTCTTTTCTTGAATCATTTTTATCCTTGACCTCTTGGCACCTTTCTGAGCAAATCCCACCCATTGGATTGGGTGGGAATAATCTTGACCATTGGATTAGATTTTTGGCGCCAAATCAATTTGTCCATTTTCAGGATTGCTTGGAGGATTTGAGAAGCATTAATGAGTTTTGGATGAATGTAGATGTCATGGAGTGGGTTGCTGAGGTGGAGGAGAGGGGAGGGGTTGAGTGCACAGGGTGTTGCAGTCCAAGTGGGGAAGGAGGGTGGAGGAGTTTGACTTGTTTTGACCCTGTGGTCTGATTATTTAAAACGGAGGGAGTAGTATTATTAGTGGTGGGCTGGTGATGGTTGGAGATGGGCCAGGGGTGGTTGTTTGGGCTTTTGGAGTGATAAGGGTGTGGGCTTGTGTTGTTGTGGTATTGGATTTGGTTTGGTGTTGGGTTTAAATAACTAAAAGGGTCCGGTTGGTATTAAGATTAGCACAAGGACCAAATTTGTAATTCTACCAAACATAAGGGACTTGAATTGTAATTTCTCAATAGTTATCTCAAGGACCAGTTATACCATTTAAGAATAGTACAAGGGTATTTTTGATATTTTTCCAATTTTAAAACCCAGGGACCATTTTTGACATTTTTCAAACTTGAAGGACCAAAGTTGTCATTATGCAATTTTTTACTTTAAAGGATTAAACTTGACAACTTGTGAATCCCAAAGGACCTTTGATGATAAATTCCATGTTTTGATTTACCAGGGACTAGTTTTGACAATTTTGAAAGTTTAGGGACTGAAACTGCATATTTTGCAAACTTGACTTGTTTTTTTATCAGTTTTCAATCCTTTTGCATAAAAACACAATCCAGGGATATTTTATGTATTTTAAGGCATTCCTGTGTGTTTTCAGATGTTTTTGTAGTCTAAATGTGACAGAAATGATGAGTATTTACACACTCATCAATAGCGTTAAGTTGTTTCACATAAATGCACTACATTCATGACCATTATCTTGCATCTCAAGTCTGAGGATAACTTCTTATGATTTACGTAATGACAAGATCCATAAGTAACATCATATATGTAACAACCGTGGTTTTAGCAAGTTAGTTAGACTTATATCCTTGAGTTATCTAACTTTGTTTGGTGTGGTTTGGGTAGATATATGGGTATATGTGTGTTGTTGTGTGATATTGTGTGATTAGTACTTGAGATTAGCACTAAATCCCTTTGTGTTAGTGGTTGTCATTGTGATTTTGGGAAATGTTGATTTTGGGAAAGTTCATTTTTATCGCATTTGTGGTGTAGAAATGACTTATGTATATTTGGTGTTTTGTGGTTTTGCGTAACGAGTCTTCGTTCAAGTATTTGAGCGTTAGTAAGTTACGGGAAGGTTGTTTTTGTGAGATATGTTTATAGAGTGTGTGAAATTCTATTTTTGGAAACTTTATTTTGAAAATGGATATTTTCCAGTTTGTCGTAAAATTAAGGTTTATCGATAAAGACGTTAGGTTTCGTTATGGGAATGCATAAAATATGAAAAGTATGAGGTTTTGAGTGTAATAAATAAATTTAATAAAAAAAAGTATATATATATATATATATATATATATATATATATATATATATATGGATAATAGGGGGGCGGCCAAATATATGGATTAGGGGGAAAAAGGAAACCAAATTTGATACCAAATACAACTCTAAGCCTTAAGGGTTATCCAATATAATTATAAATACAAAATTAAAAACTCCCCTACCCCTTTTCTTTGAATATATGGTCGACCAAGAGGGGGAAACATGAGAAAAAAATTAGGGTTTTGCTTTTGAAGCTAAAATCAAGATCAAGGTATATTTTTTATACTAGTTTTCATGTAATTAATTAATTATTGTTATGATTCATGTAATATTGATTATGATGGAATCTAGGGTTTATATACTTCTGTAAATTAATGAAGTAAAACATGTTAGGATCATTAGTTGATGATAGTATGGTAATTGATTAAAGGAATTGAGTGTAAAACACGTTAGATTATGTGTTAGGGTTTGGACAGAAAACTATGGCTGTAAAGATGTGAGTGTAATTAATAGATTGTGAGGAGTTAGGTCATAAATTTTTTGTCTAAATTGAAGTTTAATGAAAGAGATTTCTAAAAAGTCTGGCCACGATTGATTTCAAGGTCGGGAAGTTAGTCTTTTGATTTTTCTTTGATAAGGTGTCAAAGCTGTTAAACCGGACAGAATTTGGGTAAAAGTTTGATAGTGAATTGTGGGTGTAAAAGTGGTATTTAGATTAGCCCTTCTGGAATAGTTAAGTTTTAGGTTATCTTAAACTACGACGAAAAGGATTCGCGATAAAAACTTGCAGAAGTATTTTATTCTAATTAAAACTTTTTGGTGTGCGTTCAGATCCGAATTTGGATAGTTGACAAGTTTGATTTTCTTTTGAGTACTTGTGTGTGTTATTGGTTCATGGCCTTCTGGGATTAGCTTGTATGCTTATGAGAGACCATGGTAAATTTTTGGTGTGAGTTGTTGAGCTTTAATTGTCATGATTTCATGTGGGCGAATGTACCCAAAAATTATGCGTTTTATAATTTTAAAAGTGCAAGGGATTTAGTGAGTGTTAGGTTATGGTAATGGTTAGTATGGTGTCTAGGAGATCCATGGTGGGTCATATGAGTCTTAGACATCCATCATATGTGTATTACATGGGTTGTAGCTTTTAGCTTGACCTTGTGTAATGTGGATTTATTTTTGTGTGTTATAAATTGTGATTTATTTTTGTAGAAGCTGCAAGGTTTGAGGTGAGTTCATAGTCCCATATTTTTACTTTGTTTTAAACTTGGGATGGGAATGATGCTTGTCTTAAATGTTTGAGTTACTGTGATTATGTGTGTGTCAAAGAGCTTGGACTTATAATGTTATCGTATGTATGCTATGTGTGATGATTTGCTTGTGTGGATATATATATGTGATTCGATTAGGAGGATGCTTATCATGTTGCTCGCGCATGCGACCTAATTGATGTCTATTGGGATCGGAGGACACGAGCCGTCCAGATGTTGCCTTTGTGTGTGTGTGTGTGACAACTCGCAAATTAGAGAGCTATTTAAAAACCCGCATTACTTTAAATTTAATGATTTTTAAATATTTGGAAGTTTACTCGCGTTGATTTTTGTAAACGTTGAACCGTGGTTGTGAATTTCGTAGTATTTATGGAATTCGAATTTTGAAATATTGTTTTGGTTTGGAATATCTGTGGTGATTTATTTTTTGAGATATCTATTAGGCACTACGTTGACTCCGGCACTAGGATAAACTAACAAATTTAAATGTGTTGAAATTGCAATTTGGTTTATATATTCGTGGAACGTATATTGGAATTTTAATTATTGGTAACGAGCTTGGTTTGAGAATTTCGAGATATTTTAAAAGGTTTTCGGGTTTGGTCATTGTGTTTATATAACTAGTCATTTATCCCCTACACCATTTTACTATTATTGTTATTTAAAAAGAAAGAAAGGAAGAAAATAAAAATAAAAAGGGTGACTACAAAATTGGTCCTTGTGGTTTTTCCTGGATCTCACATCACACACAAACACAAACCTCAACATCACCATCTTCAATATCTCTCTCTCTTTTAGACCTAGCCGACGCCGCCTCTAAACCGGCCACCACCGCCGCACCACCACCATCACCACCACCACCAATAAACTCCCCATCTCATTTCCTTCTTGATCTACTATCACACGCGCCCTAAACCTCACTATTTCACCTCGTTTTATCAAAAAAATCATCACCATCTTTCTTGTTTTTGAAGTTTATCACGTTTTGGCCTTGGAAATCGAAGGTGAGACGAGTTTCAACTCGTATTTTGGTGAAAAGTGTGACCAAGGGTCACGATTTTAAATTTTTATTTCGGATTTATGGGTAAAAACATGAAACTCAAGGGGGTTTTTGATTCAATGGATGAAATAATGAGTTTGGTATCCGGGTTGTTGCTTTTTCTTGTTGGGTCGAGGCGTACCCGAGAGCAAATGCTCTCGGCTTGTGCCATTTTCGGATTTTTTTATGCTTGATGATTCTTGACCATTGGTGTTCGATTTGAGGATGTTTGGACCCTGTTTTTTGATGTTTGGTTGATTCTTGGTTGGTCATTGTTGACTTTGTTGTCGTTTGGATTTTTGGCCGACAACCCAAGGGGTTCGTTTGGTTGGTTTGGCTCGACTAGAGCAAGCCGAGACCCTAGAGGTCTCGGGTGGGACCCACGATTCTTGTGGTGTAATATTGACCCGAGTTTGACTTGGTAAATCAACCCGTATGTGTAATATTTAATTTGGTTGTCGTATATACTTGTCGAATTATAATGTTTGTTGATTTTGTTATTATTGTTTCATTGATATATTTGAGCTTGAAGTGGAAGATTATTTGGACTTGTGACATTATTTTTGGAGATGTGTTGACGAAGTGGTAATGGGAACCGATTGTGAGACGGTTAATTAGATTGATGGAGATAGGTTAGTCGGGTGCCGTAGTCGTACCCTATTGTTGTAGCACGTGATATGGGACTTATTTGACGGAGATGGATTACTTGGTTGAGATTGGTTATTATTATTACTTGGACTTTGGTTGTGCGTGTCGAAGTCACGTTTACTCTCTAGTCAACGGTTGATTTTGACAAAACGCCTTGACATTTGGACTTGGACAATGAGCCGAGGGTGATGACTCGGACATGTGACCATCTTTTATAACTCGAGATAAATAATCAAAATTAATAATAAAAACTCGTAATAATATTATTAATAATATAAACGTTTCTATAAATATATAAACGTGAAAACGTATATATATTTATACAAGTGCGTATATTAATAATAAAACGATCACGAGTAATATTATAATAACGTGACGATATATATATTATAATATAAAAGTAGTGTAATAAATGTCGGGAATGTTATTATGATTAAACGATTATAAATGCCGACATAATTAACGTTGAATAATTATATTAAATGAAATACTTTTTGGAAAATAAAACGAGGAAACTTTCGAGTTATACGGAATTGTGGTCACTCGAGTCCAAGTGGGCCACATTATTTATATTTATGATTTCTTCGTGCTTGTCACGGATATGTGACGTTAATACATCAATTTTCTATAACTACGTAACTTATTTGATCGACGGATTAAATATGATCTATTTAGTTATATAAAATGAGTATATTAATGGGCATTGTATCCTACGACGCCCATAGGTTGTGGTATGTGTACAGGAATAATGAATTACTAAATATCTCGCGAGGTTTGCCAAATTGACGAATTTGGTAAGCTTGACGATATATCTAGGGAATTTATTAAACTTTGATACTTACCATATAGTACTCTACATGCTATGTGACTTAGGTTTTGGGTATGATCTTGGAGTGATATATTAAGTAAATAAATATGGGGGATTACCAAATCGACGGATTTGATAAACTTCGATAATTTATTTAAATAATATATTTGGCTAATATTATACCTATAGATTGTTTTATTATTCTTTTTCGTCGTGGCTTCTTGTTTTGAGTTGTGTCGACCCTCCACCCGCATGGATACCAAACTCCAAATTAATATGAGAATAATACGAGAAATAGATTTTTGGAAAGTAAAAAGGAATACGTTCGGGATTGAGAATATTTGATTTTGAGGAAATGATCCTGAAACGAGTTTATATTGTTAGGAAGTGCCGAGTCCGTAGTTGCTGTCTTTTGAGTTGTGATACATCTTACTTCTACCGATTTCTTTCTGCTGATTTCTGGACTTGAGGTGAGTCATAGCCCCACTTTTACTTTTGAACTTTGTTTTCAATATTTGGGGTGAGAAACGTGCAAATTGTTTTATGTGGACTATTATCACTTTGTTTATTTAAAATTTGCTATGCTTATAAAACTAGGTAGGTTATAGAGTGAGGCCTAGTCCCGAACTAGACTAGGCAAGCTATTGATTGGTTGTTGAGCGAGGCCTAGTCCCGAACTAGGTAAGCTATTGAATTGGTTATGGAGCGAGGCCTAGTCAAGAACTAGGTAAGCTATTGATTTGGGCTATAGCGTGCACCTATAGGGTTGGTTAGTCTTGGTTGGATGATTGAGGCCTAGTCTAGCTAGCAAGCGTTTTGCATATATGTCCACTTGATTTAGTTATGAATTTAAACCTATGATCTCACCAGCGAAAGCTGACTTTTAGCGCATTTTCTCAGGTAATTAAGTGATGATTTGGATGCTTGGATTGGAGGCTTGGCTTTGGCACCTGGTTTACGGATCTATTTTCTAAAACTCTGATATATATTTGTGGACCTGCGTTTATTTCTTTTGGGCCTTACTTTGGATAAATCTGGGATAAATGTGAACTTTAAAACTTCGTTTGGGTCGTGTTTTTCTTATGTTTACTTTATCTCGTTCTTTCATGACTTGGAATGGATACCAATTCCCGTAACGCCCCGAAAGCTTGTTGAGTCTTCCGCTGTACCAAATTTTGGGGGTGTTACAGTGTGATTATTGGGATCGGAGAACACGAGCCGTCCAGATGTTGCCTTTGTGTGTGATTATTGATTTGCAAATACATGTAGCTTATATGATAACTATAAATTATTTGTCCGGCTATATTTTATGATCACAGTAAACTGGTTGCCTTGTGAGTGTATGTGTGTCTAAACCTATGAATCTCACCAACATTATGTTGATGTTTTAAGCAACATTTTCAGGTGAGCATTCTAAGGCCAAAGTTGAGGGCAGCAATTAGGCGAGACTTAGTTGCGTATGGAGACTTTATTTATGTTTGGGATTTGACTTTATTTGGATTTGGTTGTGATACATTTATGTTTTCAGTTTGGTACTTTCATATCTATTGAAGATACTTTTTGGATTTTGTTTTGGTTATTTATTTATCTTGGAGTATTGTTACAACACTGTGTGTTGGTACATTGCTCTATTTAGGTGCATGTAGTTGTTCTCTATGTAGACACCAGGTGTTGTGATGATATCCATGAAGTTACACCCGCGCGTTTCCGCCGTGGTGGGGTGTGACAATATAGTTGGGATAAGTCCTATATTCGATATCATTGAATATCATGTGAAATTGATATGCATTAATATACTCTTAGTATATTATACCAAAACTCACATTTGTCTTAATTTAATAATATTCTCAAATTATTAACCGACAATGGACAATTTAGAATAACATTTATACCAAAACTCACATTTGTCTTAATTTAATAATATTCTCACATTTGTCTTAATTTAATAAGATTCATGTTTTCCATAGCTTCCCTGAAGACCTTTGCTTGTTCGCTTACTCTTTTTACCTGGTTATCACCTAAGACCTGGCCATGGTCAAGGTTATGCAATCAGCTTCAAGTGCATGTTGCAACCATGAAATCTGCTGATTCTAAATCTCTACATCTAACACAAGCATGTCTAACCTTTCTAGTTCATGTTCAATTTATTTCCTTGCAACTTTTCCTTTACTTCATGCATTAATTTTAAAAAATTATATGTTGAGTGGTTGCTGATTAAATTTTTTTTCACCAATACCATAATCAGAAGTTAACTTAAGCATGTTGTTGAAAGCATATGATTCCCATTTAGGTAAGGTAAGCTGCTCAATGCAACACTGAAATCCAAGGCTCGTGTATGCCTGAACCGCTAGATGGCTGAACATGAATAATACCCTTGTGTTACATCGCTAACCTAAAAATCTCTAAAAGGAGCCTTGCTCTACCCATGTTGCTTTTCAATCAAGAAAGACGGTATCACCATTCCCTAACATGCCAACAACATCCCATATATTTGAATAATGTAAGATATTCCTCCAGGTCTCAGCTGCCAACAAAGATTTCATTAGAAAATTCAAAAGTTATCAAATAACTACCAAACTGCCATGCTTGCTTGTCTTTGATCATAGAAACATGAACAACTTTATCATGTCCATGTTTACAATAGGTGCATTCACCTTCTTCCATGGTTGTCTTTGAATCAGGATCAACAAAAAGCAATGTTGCCAAAATCGTGAATCGATCCTGAGGCGGTCGAGGGCCGAGTTGCGTTTTTTAGCTGATTAATCGGCCGACTTCCTTGTAAATGTCTCCATGTTCCAGGGCCTTGTAGCTTGGAATCGGCGATTACAAGACCTTGTAGGCCGTTTTTTGCAACATTGACAAAAAGTTTGGCAACATTCCCTACTTCGGATTATAGATTTTTTGTTGTCAAAATTATCTTTATCAACATGTATTCTATGGGCCAAAGTTATCTCCATCCAATTTTATGGTACTTTCACTCGGTGTACATTTTAGGATCCAACACCCTCTTTTATAAACTTCTGATTCATTGGCAACAACAATTCTAATTGTTTCAATTCTTAACTGACTCATTTGAAACTTGTTACTTTAGATTATGTACTTCCTAACAGAGGCCGGCTATTATGTCTAGCATATCATTACCATAATCTCAGCTGTACATGTAAAGATATTATGAGCTTTTATATATATATATATATATATCAAGTTACATTTAGTAAAATTTCAGCAATTTAAATAGTTTTTAATTTTCAAATTTAAATTTTAACTTAAATTTAGCTTTTCCCTTTTAAATTACGTTTTTAAATTTCATACGTTACGTTTTTAAATTTAATTGCGTTTAGGTTTTAATTCCATTTACATACTTTCATTACTTGTTTAGTTAAGTTATTTTGATCGTTCAATATATATATATATATATATATATATATATATATATATATATATATATATATATATATATATATATATATATATATATATATATATATACTAGCTTAGAAGACCCGTTGACACCGGGTACTTTTTTTAAGAAATAGAAAAATGAGATGATAAGAAAAATAATAACGTAAATTTGTTCCATTTAAAATATGAAACAAAGAATGAGACAATGTATCCATTATAAGATAAGAAATTGCTTATGTTACAATTACACTAACAAACGCCCAAGCTTGGGATCTCCAAAATTTATTGTGTTGAGTAGCAAAAGACGCGTGTGAGGGCCCATCGATTTACAACCATAGCATTGGCGAATCTAAACACATACCATATATGTCTAAATTTATTGTGTTGAGTAGCAAAATCCAAACAACCATTCATTATGAGATAGCCAAACACCCGTACAGTCTTTTGTAATATTGTTCCATTACTTCCTATTTCCATCTCCATTCATATATGTAAAGTTAAAAAATGGGATAAAGTATGTCATTTATATAGTTGTATACCATTTGACCCGTTCCCTTTTTAACTTGAATATAATGTTATCAATATCAATCATTAATACATTGCTTTGGTATATAAAATACCACCAAAAAAGTCACAAGTAAACTATATACCATGTAAATAATGAGCTTGCGTCTTTAGACATCTACTCAATCTTTGGCACAAAGACTTTAGTGTCTCTACGATACCCCGCCCCTTGTCACTTGAATTGTGTTTACAATTGTAACCACCACCTCACATATGACTTTATGTGTTAATGATAAGCCGAACCTGCTAACAAATACAATTTTCAATAATAAGTTTTCATCAAATGCATTAATTATAAGAGTACTAAAGTACCAAGCCACCATATTTAAAAGTTACATGTTTTGCATCATCAGTAATAAGGTACTCATTTTCAAATCTTTATGTCTAAATTTAATATATTAGCACATTCTATCTAACAGCACAGTCCTGCATCAATAGGGATATAACACTAATTTTCACTTTGGTTTTTATAATTATGTAGCAGTACAATATTTTAGCTTTAATTTGAATCATCTATAGTGGAATTTAATTTGAGTCAAATGTATTTTACTTGTGGTTGGAGCATCCGTTTATAAACATCCTAAAATCACGATTACCCATTGAAAAACGATTCACAATAAAACTAATGCACGTATAACTATCAATGAACCCATATTACCTTGCGGTTAGAGTTGTCATTGAACAATTGGCCCTTTCTTACATATATTTTACCGGTATTAGTATACGATCACCTCGTTTCTTGTATTTGAAGATCTATTAAACCGCAAAGCATGACCATTTGATCCATAAACACTTGAAGTTAAGGAAGTACCACCACCATCCTGTTGACACTAAAAAATGTTATCCAACAGCTATAATTAAAAAAAATCTTAAAATAATTATTACCTTTACGGAGATGGTAGTTAATGACCCCATAAAATGACCCTAGATCTGAGTTTCAAACTACAGTTCTGCAGCAGTCACAAACACCCCTGAAAAGACCCAAATATCCCTTTGAAACATAATTTTTTAGCAGCTTCAAACACCCCTTAAAAGATATACCCAAAAATCCCTATAAAACTGCAATTTTGTGGCCTTGCGGATGACTTAAACAACCATTAAACTACGGTATTTAAACAACTCCAAACACTACTTAAAATGAACCAATCTCACCTTCAAAACTGTTGTTTGGAATCAGCCCCAAACACCCCTTAAAACTCAATGGGTGACATTTATATATATCATACTAAGAATATTTCATATCAACAAAAACCAAACCCGTTTTAACATGCGAAAAGTATAAATTCTATAAATATTAACGCATCAGATATATAAAAAATAATCTCTAAACGTTGGCGGCATTCTACGTGCGCAAAAACAATAACATAAACATCACAATTAACAATACATTCTGCGATATGTACTATAGACTGTTGAGAAGTTGAATCACTACTGGTATCTATTTTGACGCCTATACAATTAACAGATTATAAAATACTCCCTTAGCAAACACAAGCATGCGCGGTACATGTATGGAAGAAACGTTTAAGTTAATTGTTACCTCCAACTGTTTGGAATTGCTTATTACAGGGGTGTTTGTTGTAATCCTATTTAAAACATCATTTATCTACTGTAATAATTCTAACCACTGGTATTGCATAGCTAAGCTAAAACTATACACATGATTAGATACATAAGAAAGCACATGATAAGTAGTATAAGTTTACTTATTGTATGTTTAACTTCAGTTTCACAAAGTAATTCAACCTGTTAAATGCCATAAAACTTTTGCAAAATCTTACAAACTTACCTTCCCATATCTTGTGTCTGTCACTATATCAATTGCATAAACACTCTTCTCCGTAGACTCAACAACATGAACGACGTAACCAATATTTTAGACATTTGAAAAAACTAAACCTTTAAATAATCTCGAGTTGCTTCAGTTGATGGTTACGCACACGTCCTATAGTCTGTATTCATGCAAAACATCTACTTTACATATGCTTCTTGCCAAGTCGTGGTTCTGCAATAAAGAAAAAGATCAACGGACTATATGAAAAAATAAAGAACTAATTCCAATTAAGTACCATACTATCTTTTTCTTAACATCCCAAAGGCTAAATGGTAAATTGAGACCTTTGTAGAAGTTCAACCACCTCACCCATAATTAACCACAAATATTCATGAAATAGTCAAATACTTAACTGGTGGGGCAATAAAGAATCATAATTTAACCACCTACCCATTGTACAACATCATACCTTGGTTATGAGGATTCATATGTAGTTCATTTTTCCTTGCAAATGACAACTACACAAACAACATAATTATTTAAATTTATATTAGTCTCTCACGAAGATAGGGTTTGATCACGTTATGCAAGCTTGTATCTCGGAGCCAAAAATCAGCTGCAACAATGAAGACAGTGAATAGGTCAGTATCAGTTATTTTGGCAGGTAAGCAAAAAGTATAAATTCTATAAAAATTAACGCATCAGATATATAAAAAATAATCTCTAAACGTTGGCGGCATTCAACGTGCGCAAAAACAATAACATAAACATCACAATTAACAATACATTCTGTGATATGTACTATAGACTGTTGAGAAGTTGAATCACTACCAGTATCTATTTTGACGCCTATACAATTAACAGATTATAAAATACTCCCTTAGCAAACACAAGCGTGCGCGGTACATGTATGGAAGAAACGTTTAAGTTAATTGTTACCTCCAACTGTTTGGGCCATTCTGGATGATGCAAACTGTTACAGAATAAGGAATACTCCATTAGGAAATACAAACATACACGTCACATGTATGTAACAAATATCAAACTTATGAAATGTTAGATGTAATTGTAAAAAAAAAAAAAAAAAAAAAAAAAAAAAAAAAAAAAAAAAAAAAGTGGCACCTTCAGTTGGCCCACTTCCAGGTGATTGGCAGTAGTATAACTTATTAGTAGTATAATATTAAAGATGCCCCAATTACCACATAAATCTATCAGTTGTTAACAAAATTGATAAAAGAATACAAAGTGTTGCCCTGTAAAACATACTTTTTGACCCATGTGGAAGTTGTATCTAGCCAACCCATGCTAAACTAATTCCCATTTTGACCCTTTCTTCAACGGTTCAACCCGTCTAACCCACCCACAATAGCTATTCAATGGTACTCCATTTCATACAATCTTACCAGCATTAAAGTTGGTAGCATAAACTGAATACATGTATAGTAGGTGAATGCAATTAATCTCTATAACTTACAGTTTCACTAAATGGTTACCTTATTACCTATTTTTAGTTAAGCAACTTCCCTTTAAGAATGCACTGGTAGAGTTAGATACATTGTGTTAAGAATAAGAGTTAGAGGTGATTTACTTGCCCATTATTTTGTTGCGGATGACTTAAACAACCATTAAACTACGGTATTTAAACAAATCCAAACACTACTTAAAACGAACCAATCTCACCTTCAAAACTGTTGTTTGGAATCAGCCTCAAACACCCCTTAAAAGTCAATGGGTGACATTTTTGTATATCATACTAAGAATATTTCATATCAACCAAAACCAAACCCGTTTTAACATGCGAAAAGTATAAACTCTATAAAAATTAACGCTTCAGATATATAAAAAATAATCTCTAAACGTTGGCGGCATTCTGCGTGCGCAAAAACAATAACATAAACATCACAATTAACAATACATTCTGCGATATGTACTATAGACTGTTGAGAAGTTGAATCACTCCCAGTATCTATTTTGATGCCTATACAATTAACAGATTATAAAATACTCCCTTAGCAAACACAAGCGTGCACGGTACATGTATGGAAGAAACATTTAAGTTAATTGTTACCTCCAATTGTTTGGGCCATTCTGCATGCTACAAATTGTTACAGAATACGGAATACTTGATTGGCTCCCAACGGTCAACTTATATTGACCACGAAATGGTCAACAAAGTTAAACAGCCTAAGAGTCAATGCTCCGTGGAAGTATAGGGTTTCCCCGGGTCGTTATGTCCCGACGAGGTGTGGATGGTATCAAAACGGTTTGTGATCGGGTGAATTTGGACGTAAATGGGTATAAGTGAGTTGTGATGATTACACTACTGGAATATAAAAGAAAATAGCTTAAAGAAGCTATAGGAATAAGACTGGAAGCTAGGAAAAACCAGAAACGATTTAAACCTAAAAACGCGTACGTTACGTTTAAATAAAACGTAGACGTACAAAATAAAAAGTGAAAAGTGAATCTGAAAACCCCCAGGGGGTGAAAATAACCTTTTTACAAACCTAAAGTTAAAAGAAACTTTTTAAAAAAAGAAAATAAATTTTAACACTAATTAATTATTTAATATTAATTAATTACTAATTAAAACTAATTATTAATATTTAAAACACTTAAATATAATACAATATTATTTAAACACTAGAAAAATGAAAATAAAATTTATAAAATTATAAAATAACTAAAAATAAGTTTTAAAATTAAAAATAAGTGTTTTGTCTTTTTTGTGATTTTTCTATTAATTAATTACTAATTAATTATTAATTACCTAATTAAACTATTTTAAATTAAGAAAAATAGAAAATGAACAGTAAAAATTACAAGAAAATTTCTAAAATTATTTTACATTATATAAAAGCTAGTAAAAATATAAAAACTAGATTTTACTTAATAAAAACTAATTATACTGTTTTAAACTTAATATTAATTAATTACTAATAAAACTAAGATTAAATCTAATAAATACTAAAAGATAAAATTAAAATCTGAGAAAATTACTATAAATAATTTAATATAATAAGAATTTAATAAAAATATAAAAAAACTAGGTGCTTAACAAAAATATAAAAATGAAAATTAAAATTTAAATTACATTAAATAGAAACTATCACTTAAAAATTAAATTGGATTTTTGGAATTTTCTTTTTGGAAAACTATTTTATAACTAAAAATGAAAAACTTTTGTAAAAACAAACTTTTTAAAACATAAAAATAAGCTGAGAACAAGCCTACTTGTGTGGCAGTTTGACTTTGGTTGACCAACAAGGCAAATAAGCTAAATTTGGCTTAAGTGGGACCCACAATGGAAAACTCTGATACAAATAAGCTATGTGGACATGATTGAGCAAGAAAAAGTGAAAGGAAACCACAAAATAAGCAATAAGCTTCAGAATAAGCACTTGCTTATTATTTGGAACCTGAAAAAGGGGACAAACCTTTGGGCTTAATTTAGGTGGGGTCCACAAGGTCCCAGGTCAACCCAATGGTCAAACCATGGAGCCTGGTAGGAGGGGGATTGGAAGGAACAAGGTGCATGGGCTGTGGACCACTGAGGTGGTCAAAAAACCACCACAAAGTGGGTGGTGTGGACTGCTTATCTGTGTGCAGAGCAGGGATCTCCCCTGCAGTCCACTTTGGGCAATGGTGGGGGCCCACACAAAATTTGTAAAAATCAAATGAACATGGAATATGAAAGCTGAACTGGTAGACTTTACATAGGAACTAATTTCAACCTTTAAATCATACCACAAAAATCAATAATATTCTTTGAATATTTGCCAAAATCTGAGGATCATGCAAATTGACTTTTCAAGCTAAACACTAAAGTTGACTTTGGTGAGATTCCAATGATCAAATCTCACTGAAATTGATGTATAAAGATTATGTGAGACTTCCTTAGGCAATGTTAACAAATTTAAAGACTACAATGATGAGTTGGCCTTCCAAAATTTCAACAGTAGACTGCCATGGGGTTTTAAAATGGATTTTGACTTTTGCCACTAGGAACCTGAATTTTATGGTTTAATTGACCTAATACAACCCTAAGCAATATGTATAAGCCTAGTATTCCAACTACAATACAAGAATCAGTGGGTAACACCACTGATCCAAACACCCCCTTTAGAACACTTATTTGAGATTTTCAGAGTTAGAGACTGATATATCTCACAAGATTGAAACATAAGCTTGTAACCTGATACTATAGACCCATTTAAGCATTCAAACACTGATAACAACAACAATTAAACAAGTATGCTCAAAGTGAATCTTTCACAGTTAAAATGAGGATTTAATAAAAACTAAACTCAAATATTAGAAAAGAGTGCAAGGCTATTTAACAAGCAACAACAAGCAATAACTAGCAGTTACAAACAAATAATGAACTATTTTAAAGCCAGCTACAGTAAAATATGAAAATTTAGATTTTAGCTTACAATGTGATTCTGTGTGATCCACAACCAAGAACTGAGAACCAAGCTATCCTAACATCTCCCATGAGATTTCTAAACCACAAACATCCTTCCTGAATCAGCTAAGCCTTCATGAACCTTTGTTGACTTTTCTTGACCATTTGAACATTAGGAGATAAAACAGTGGTGATGGAGCATAAACTCATTAAAAGCCATTGTTCTAGCTTGAATGAGCTTATGCAACAAGAATAATAGCTTGAATACAGGTTATGTTTATTTGAGGAGTCTTTTATGCATAAAAGTAATTTGCATATGGATTAAAGGAACAGTGGACCTTTTTTAATACAAGAGCTGAAATACAGAATTCTTCAAGGATTACAAACTAATTAAAGAAGCTTGATTAAACTGAAAAGTACATTAACAGAAATAATGACATAAAAATTACTCTTAAAATCTACTACTAACTACTAACTCTCAGCTGCTTCCCTTGGCCTCTTTTATTGATCTCCTGAGCTATGTGGGTCCCACTGAGCACATCCCACCAATAATTTCAGCCTTTGGATTACTTGAACTCATCTTAGCCGTTGGAAGGTTTTTGGCGCCAAAATGGTTTTTGGAATTTCTTTTGATTATTTGATGCCAGTGGGGAAACTTTGGAGGTTTGTGTTTGTTTGGTTAGGCAAGGGGGGGGGGGGAAAGAGTGTTGCAGAGGGTGAGAGTTGTGTAGGGTGATGATGGTGTTGCAGGGTAGTAGGCTGAGATGGAGGGGATGAGGGTCAAAGTGGTTTGACTGGGGTAATAAAAAGGGACGGGTGGTATGTTTATTTAGGATTGGGCTTGGGTAGGGTATGGGCTGGTTTATGGAGTGGCCTGGAATGTGTTTAATTATTTTGGACTTTAGGGAGTAGTATATATTGGATCCGGTTTGGTTTTGTAGAAATAATTCACAAGGACCATTTTGCAATTAACCCATAACTTAGGGACTGAAATGGCAATTTTTCCAAATATAATATAAGGACTAAACTTGTCATTTGAGAATAGTACATGGGTGATTTTTGACATTTTCCATTTTGAAAACTCCCAGGGACCATTTTTGCCAAATTGCAAAGTACAGGGACCAAATTTGTAATTTTCACAAACTTTTCACCCAATGATCGTTTTTGATAAATTTTGACTTTTAAAAACCTTGGGTTGACTTTTCTTTCATTTTAAACCTTCAGGGACTAGTTTTGTCAATATTTGAAACTTGAGGGACTGAAACTGCCAATTGTACAAACTTTGTTCGTTTTTCATTTGTTTTTAAACGTTTTGCATCTAAAACATATAAAACACACTTTTGGAATAATTTCTGTATTTTGATGCGTTTCTGAGTGTTTTTGGATGTTTTGGCAGTTCATATACGATAAAAATGATGAGTATTTACACACTCATCAATCCCCCACACTAAACTATTGCTAGTCCCTAGCAATCTTTTGAGAAAACTTAATGGATTTGAAACTCTTTACCAAAAGCCATCACTTCTGGAGTAGCCAGGTGTAAGAACTGTGGCACACCTGATAACCGTGTGATTTTGAGCAAACCACCAGCTGTCAACGGATTTGATTAGTCTTTACCAAAAGCCGTTTGCTTCTGGACTAGCCAGCTCTTGATGGAATAGTCAACATCTTGGTGAGCTGATTACCAATTATGGATTTTCCACGGCCTTTACCACAAGCCATAATCTTGTGGGTTAGCCAACTCATTTGTTTTTGGGGCGTTGAGGAACCATACAATTTTGGGCAAATTGCAAGCCGTCAACGGATTTGAGATATCTTTACCAAGAGCCGTTTGCTCCTGGACTAGCCAATCCCTTTTGTCGCTTAGACAAAGCGGACTGATTACCACAATAATTTTGAAGCACCAGTGGAAAATTTTTGAATTTTTTTTGAAATTTTGGCTAAAAACGGGGGTATTATATTGTAAAATGTGATAAAATTCGCTAGAATAGCGAATACCCCCCCCCCCCCCCCCACACACACACACACACTTAGGATGAATACTGTCCTCAATATTCAAAGTCCCGGCTATTATGCCGACATTTTGAACGTAAAAGTGCAACATTACAAGCTAAGCGTGGAAAACACCATTTTGTATTTTCACTCTTGTTGTAACCATTGTGGGGGACTCCCCCACAGTTAGGGTGAAAACCCTAAGCATGCTACTGTTTTTGTTTACCGAGTCGCTAGCTTGACTCGACCCCGAATTCATTTGTCCTTGGGGAAGCATGATGTGGAAGAAATAATCTCCATCGGACTTTCATTCAAGATGTTTGGGACAAACATTTGAAGCACGTGAAAGTTCCACACCGATGAGATATAATCCCGGCTCAAAATAATGGTACATGAAAATGCTGGGGTCAAATATAGTGTCTTCATTCCCGAAGGAGTGAAGAACAAGAGAAGTCACCCTGTAGGTGAAGAAAAGGAAGAAAATCATGATAAAAAGCATGATTTGATCTTCTTCCTCGAGAGCAGGCTCCGTAGCCTGAGTTTGGATTTCAAAGGGTAAGCTCGTAAACAACCCGGGAGGGTGGGTGGGAATTTGCAAATTCTCATTATTGAGTACATCTCCCCCCGGGATATCAAACTCCGGAGGAGTCATGACATGATGAGTGAGTTCACCGGAGAACTCCTCATGAAGAGAATCTTTCACAAGATGTGAATCTGTGAATTCATGTTCCGATATAAACTCATCACAATCCTCATTCTGAATATCAAAGAGTGGATTATCAGAAATCAAAGTGAATTCAGAGTTGAATTCAAATAGAGGATTGGTGAGAGTAGTATTGAATGTTTCGGGAACAAAGAGATTAACATTCTTTATTGGACTGTTAGGATAAGAAGTGAGTAACGGATCATGATATAGGAGACTTTCAATTTCTCCCAGATCGGCTTCGAAGTCAAGGAGACCATCATCACTTCCCGTTGGAAGTGGATTGATGTGAGTGAGTTCATCAGCGAACTCCTCAAGAAGAGGATCAACATCAGACTGAGGGAGTGATGCCTCAATATACTCAATGTCTCCATGAGATGTACAATCATTAAAATCTGAGAAAGTCTCAAAATGATCGTTTGAACACTCAAGAGGGTAAGGTAAATCACACATATCATCCAAAGTTCCCTGTGACTCTCTTGGGATTGGGACAAGGATCTCAACACTAGACTTTATTAATTCGTCCGATTCCTTATCAGGAACAGTGCTAAGATGCTCATCCCCCATGTTTAGAGAGTGAGTGTGAACTTCGGGTGTGATAACAACAGACTGAGGGAGTTTAGAAGTACTAGCAGTTATGGAATTTTCAAGTTCCATTTGATCAATGGCTAGTGACTTCGTCACATTATTTTCTCCCTGATTCTCCATGGAAGGAATCACAACAGATGAATCTGATGAATCTTTTTGAATAATAACAATGTTATCTTCATCATCATCACTATCATCATCATCATCATCATATAGAGCAGCATAGCGAAGATTGGCACGTATTTTAGCCGCTCTTTGCTCAGCAAGTAATTCTTCCATGCTCATTTCGTTTCTAGCATCTCGTTCTTCAGCAAGTAATTCTGCCATTGATTTTTCACGAGATTCTTGAAACGATGTAGTAGCCAACCCCTCCTTAAATTTTTTAAATGCTTCAAGAACCTTATCACAAAGGTCTTGTGGGAATTGAGGGGTTGCTTGGGTAATTGGGTCTTGTGGAGGTGGGTCTTGACATGAATAGTCATAATTGTTACAAGGAAATGGATTCCCTGTTTGACAATCCGAGCTAAAGTGAGGACCTCCACAATTTTCACAACAGTAAGACTGATGTGGCTGTGGGTCGTATGTGCTAGAGTCATAATTGTTATCAGGAAACTGCTCATAGACAAGCGTGTTGCCCGATTGACAATCAGAACTGTAGTGTGGGCCACCACAGTACTCACAACAGTTAAACTGTTGAGTCTGGTTTGGTGAATTGTATGGATATTGGTCGTAACCAAAATTTTGATTATTTTGACAATCAAAACCTTGGTGAGGACCTCCACAATATTCACACGAAAAGTTTGGTGTATTTTGATACGAACAATCATTGTGGTTTGGATAATATGATTCTTGCTCGTATGAATGTGATGGGTAATTGGAAAAATTTGAAGAGTCGTTGAATGAGTTCAGATTAGGATCATAAGCAAATGAATTAATCGACCCACAAAACAAACAACTCCCGTTTTGAATATCATTACCACATTGCACACATGTACACCAACGACATGGTAAACCAAAAAGTGGCTCGCCACAACCGACACAAGGGATAAAATCCGGAGGTGGGACAAGTGGTGTGCTCTTAGAGCTAGCAATTTCCACCACTTCTGTTATGGTCTCGGGTTTTGGTTCTTGATGAACGTGAAGATTGGGCAAGTCGTTCTTTTCAGTCACTGCCCTAAGCTCAGTTCGTTTGCTTGACAAACTTTTAACCGTAAACCGTGAAAGGTTAGGGTCAATTCTTGACGGTTTAAGAGCAATTGTGAGCTTAGGTTTTTGAAAAACCATAGGTTGGACGTATTTAGCACTTCCATCGTCAGAGGGAAGTACAGGGTCCTTTGTCACCTCGGTTTCTTGATCCATTTCCCTCACCGGAGAGGGAATAGGGATCGAAGGTCCATCATAATCACTACGACATCTCGAAATTTTTGACAAGGCCATAAGTTTTTCAATTTTGCTCTGAAAGGCCCATTGTTCAAAGAAATCATCATCGAGAGATGCCATTAGAATCAATTACGGGACAAGTGGAAGAAGTGAGAATCAAAAGGATAGAGGGTAAAGGGATGAAGAATCAAATAGGTAGGAGGGTAAAGATGGATATTTTTGGTGTTTTTGGAAAACATTTTGTAAGAAAGAAAATCTTTTTGTGTTTTTGTGTTCGTTGAAAAATAATTTTACAAAGTTTTTGGGAACAGTTTTTATGAAAATATACACAAGGATGGTAAATATACAATGGATGTATATCCAGGTTCACTAATACGCAAAACCGTTTAGAATACGCGCACAACCTCCCCAGCAGCGGCGCTAAAAATTGATTGGCTCCAAACGGTCAACTTATATTGACCACGGAATGGTCAACAAAGTTAAACAGCCTAAGAGTCAATGCTCCGTGGAAGTATAGGGTTTCCCCGGGTCGTTATGTCCCGACGAGGTGTGGATGGTATCAAAACGGTTTGTGATCGGGTGAATTTGGACGGAAATGGGTATAAGTGAGTTGTGATGATTACACTACTGGAATATAAAAGAAAATAGCTTAAAGGAGCTATAGGAATAAGACTGGAAGCTAGGAAAAACCAGAAACGATTTAAACCTAAAAACGCGTACGTTACGTTTAAATAAAACGTAGACGTACAAAATAAAAAGTGAAAAGTGAAATCTGAAAACCCCCAGGGGGTGAAAATAACCTTTTTACAAACCTAAAGTTAAAAGAAACTTTTTAGAAAAAGAAAATAAATTTTAACACTAATTAATTATTTAATATTAATTAATTACTAATTAAAACTAATTATAATATTTAAAACACTTAAATATAATACAATATTATTTAAACACTAGAAAAATGAAAATAAAATTTATAAAATTATAAAATAACTAAAAATAAGTTTTAAAATTAAAAATAAGTGTTTTTGTCTTTTTTGTGATTTTTCTATTAATTAATTACTAATTAATTATTAATTACCTAATTAAACTATTTTAAATTAAGAAAAATAGAAAATGAACAGTAAAAATTACAAGAAAGTTTCTAAAATTATTTTACATTATATAAAAGCTAGTAAAAATATAAAAACTAGATTTTACTTAATAAAAACTAATTATGCTGTTTTAAACTTAATATTAATTAATTACTAATAAAACTAAGATTAAATCTAATAAATACTAAAAGATAAAATAAAAATCTGAGAAAATTACTATAAATACTTTAATATAATAGGAATTTAATAAAAATATAAAAAAACTAGGTGCTTAACAAAAATATAAAAATGAAAATTAAAATTTAAATCACATTAAATAGAAACTATCACTTAAAAATTAAATTGGATTTTTGGAATTTTCTTTTTGGAAAAGTATTTTATAACTAAAAATGAAAAACTTTTGTAAAAACAAACTTTTTAAAACATAAAAATAAGCTGAGAACAAGCCTAATTGTGTGGCAGTTTGACTTTGGTTGACCAACAAGGCAAATAAGCTAACTTTGGCTTAAGTGGGACCCACAATGGAAAACTATGATACAAATAAGCTATGTGGACATGATTGAGCAAGAAAAAGTGAAAGGAAACCACAAAATAAGCAATAAGCTTCAGAATAAGCACTTGCTTATTGTTTGGAACCTGAAAAAGGGGACAAACCTTTGGGCTTAATTTAGGTGGGGTCCATAGGGTCCCAGGTCAACCCAATGGTCAAACCATGGAGCCTGGTAGGAGGGGGATTGGAAGGAACAAGGTGCATTGGCTGTGGACCACTGAGGTGGTCAGAAAACCACCACAAAGTGGGTGGTGTGGACTGCTTATCAGTGTGCAGAGCAGGGATCTCCCCTGCAGTCCACTTTGGGCAATGGTGGGGGCCCCACACAAAATTTGTAAAAATCAAATGCACATGGAATATGAAAGCTGAACTGGTAGACTTTACATAGGAACTAATTTCAACCTTTGAATCATACCACAAAAATCAATAATATTCTTTGAATATTTGCCAAAATCTGAGGATCATGCAAATTGACTTTTCAAGCTAAACACTAAAGTTGACTTTGGTGAGATTCCAATGATCAAATCTCACTGAAATTGATGTATAAAGATTATGTGAGACTTCCTTAGGCAATGTTAACAAATTTAAAGACTACAATGATGAGTTGGCCTTCCAAAATTTCAACAGTAGACTGCCATGGGGTTTTAAAATGGATTTTGACTTTTGCCACTAGGAACCTGAATTTTATGGTTTAATTGACCTAATACAACCCTAAGCAATATGTATGAGCCAAGTATTCCAACTATAATACAAGAATCAGTGGGTAACACCACTGATCCAAACACCCCCTTTAGAACACTTATTTGAGATTTTCAGAGTTAGAGACTGATATATCTCACAAGATTGAAACATAAGCTTGTAACCTGATACTATAGACCCATTTAAGCATTCAAACACTGATAACAACAACAATTAAACAAGTATGCTCAAAGTGAATCTTTCACAGTTAAAATGAGGATTTAATAAAAACTAAACTCAAATATTAGAAAAGAGTGCAAGGCTATTTAACAAGCAACAACAAGCAATAACTAGCAGTTATAAACAAATAATGAACTATTTTAAAGCCAGCTACAGTAAAATATGAAAATTTAGATTTTAGCTTACAATGTGATCCTGTGTGATCCACAACCAAGAACTGAGAACCAAGCTATCCTAACATCTCCCATGGGATTTCTAAACCACAAACATCCTTCCTGAATCAGCTAAGCCTTCATGAACCTTTGTTGACTTTTCTTGACCATTTGAACATTAGGAGATAAAACAGTGGTGATGGAGGATAAACTCATTAAAAGCCATTGTTCTAGCTTGAATGAGCTTATGCAACAAGAATAATAGCTTGAATACAGGTTATGTTTATTTGAGGACTCTTTTATGCATAAAAGTAATTTGCATATGGATTAAAGGAATAGTGGACCTTTTTTAATACAAGAGCTGAAATACAGAATTCTTCAAGGATTACAAACTAATTAAAGAAGCTTGATTAAACTGAAAAGTACATTAACAGAAATAATGACATAAAAATTACTCTAAAAATCTACTACTAACTACTAACTCTCAGCTGCTTCCCTTGGCCTCTTTTATTGATCTCCTGAGCTATGTGGGTCCCACTGAGCACATCCCACCAATAATTTCAGCCTTTGGATTACTTGAACTCATCTTAGCCGTTGGAAGGTTTTTGGCGCCAAAATGGTTTTTGGAATTTCTTTTGATTATTTGATGCCAGTGGGGAAACTTTGGAGGTTTGTGTTTGTTTGGTTAGGCAAGGGGGGGGAAGAGTGTTGCAGAGGGTGAGAGTTGTGTAGGGTGATGATGGTGTTGCAGGGTAGTAGGCTGAGATGGAGGGGATGAGGGTCAAAGTGGTTTGACTGGGGTAATAAAAAGGGACGGGTGGTATATTTATTTAGGATTGGGCTTGGGTAGGGTATGGGCTGGTTTATGGAGTGGCCTGGAATGTGTTTAATTATTTTGGACTTTAGGGAGTAGTATATATTGGATCCGGTTTGGTTTTGTAGAAATAATTCACAAGGACCATTTTGCAATTAACCCATAACTTAGGGACTGAAATGGCAATTTTTCCAAATATAATATAAGGACTAAACTTGTCATTTGAGAATAGTACATGGGTGATTTTTGACATTTTCCATTTTGAAAACTCCCAGGGACCATTTTTGCCAAATTGCAAAGTACAGGGACCAAATTTGTAATTTTCACAAACTTTTCACCTAATGATCATTTTTGATAATTTTTGACTTTTAAAAACCTTGGGTTGACTTTTCTTTCGTTTTAAACCTTCAGGGACTAGTTTTGTCAATATTTGAAACTTGAGGGACTGAAACTGCCAATTGTGCAAACTTTGTTCGTTTTTCATTTGTTTTTAAACGTTTTGCATCTAAAACATATAAAACACACTTTTGGAATAATTTCTGTATTTTGATGCGTTTCTGAGTGTTTTTGAATGTTTTGGCAGTTCATATACGATAAAAATGATGAGTATTTACACACTCATCAATACTCCATTAGGAAACACAAACATACAAGTCACATGTATGTAACAAATATCAAACTTATGAAATGTTAGATGCAATTGTAAAAAAATAAAAAAATAAAAAAAGAAGTGGCACCTTCAGTTGGCCCACTTCCAGATGATTGGCAGTAGTATAACTTATTAGTAGTATAATATTAAAGATGCCCCAATTACCACATAAATCTATTAGTTGTTAACAAAATTGATAAAAGAATACAAAGTGTTGCCCTGTAAAACAGAAGTTGTATCTAGCCAACCCATGCTAAACTAATTCCCATTTTGACCCTTTCTTCAACGGTTCAACCCGTCTAACCCACCCACAATAGCTATTCAATGGTACTCCATTTCATACAATCTTACCAGCTTTAAAGTTGGTAGCATAAACCGAATACATGTATAGTAAGTGAATGCAATCTCTATAACTTACGGTTTCACTAAATGGTTACCTTATTACCTATTTTTAGTTAAGCAACTTCCCTTTAAGAATGCACGGTAGAGTTAGATACATTGTGTTAAGAATAAGAGTAAGAGGTGATTTACTTGCCCATTATTTTGTTGCTATATAAACAGGACTATTTTTCCTTTACTTGTGGCTTTCCATGATCAAAGTCACCAAATACTGTTTTTAGGAGGTTTAAAATGCACTTATTATGTGGTTTTGAAAGTTCAGTCCAGTTTTTTTACTATCGTAACAGGGCACAACACATTGTTGGAGGAGTAGTTACTTACACTTCCCAAAAACATCCTGCATTTAGAGGAATGGTCGATTATATTTGGTGAAAGTGATCTCGAAATCGATTGTAAAATAGTAAAATCGCAATCGAAAAACATCCTGCATTTAGAGGAATGGCCGATTATTATTGTTTCTAATAAATAATTACATGTTTGTCCCCATTAAAAGCATACCAACCATAACAAACAGCATATCAACCATAACACAAATCAAAACATTACTAACACAATGAAGATTGTAATAACAAACGGCATGAAATTCTTACAGGTGAAAATGAGTTCTGTACAATAGTTGGACCGCAAAATTGCTCCTATTTCGTAATTCCTTTTTGCTCTAAACAAATAAAAAAAATCCATTACTAAGAAATCCGCTGGATGACTTTTGGGAAAAGTGTCGTGAGTTGAATTGAACTTAATCAAAGCAAAATATATTTAAATTGGATAGAAACACAATTAAATTGATTATTAAAAAAATAAAAAATAAAAAAATAAAAAACAACAACATCAAAATAGCAATACTATGGGATTTAAATCAAAACCAATTGAAACCCATAAATCTCCCAAATTAAAAAACTGAAATGGAAAGCCTATAACTAATGATTTGGGCAGCTTTGTCCTCTAACAATAGCTACTCATAACTAATGATTTTGGCAGCTTTGTCCTCTAACAATAGCTACCTATAAATAATGATTTGGGCAGCTTTGTCCTCTAACAATAGCTACCCATAACAAACGATTTGTACAAAAAAATGTATCATAAAAAAAATAACAAAATTAAGGAGAAGATTGAGAACCTATTTGAAAGGGAAAAAAAACCTCATTGAGTTGGATTCGACTGACTTAGGGTTGATGATAATCATTGAATCAAACATTTATAGACCAATTGGTAGGTTATTTTTGGATGTTTTTTTAATGCATTGAATTTGGTTAGTGAATTGAAACTGAAAATTGAATACCATTGACAACAATGGAGCTTATAGAGGAAGAATGAGAGCGTATGTTTAATGATATTGACTAATTCGTGGGGTTATTTTTGGATGTTGTTTTGAATGCATTGAATTTGATTGGTGAAGTGAAACTGAAAATTAATTATGACGCTCCTCCATAATTCTAAAAGCGTTTTCATTTAATATATGGATTCAAAATGAGGCTCCTCCATTAAAGACTTTACAAAAATAACACAAAAAGAGTTTATTTGACCATTATTTGACTTTTAGAAAATATAATGCAATGGGGTGCTTGTACATTTGTTCTAATTATGAAATTTTAGAGGTGTAATTAATTTTATTTTTTAATGCTCCTCCTTTAGGGCGCTTGTACAAAACCTTATTTTATTAGTTAATATATATATATATATATATATATATATATATATATATATATATATATATATATATATATATATATATATATATATATATATATATATATATATATATATATATATAGTGAGGATCACGTGCGGATACAATTTTTTAGTGCGGACGTGCGGATGGATCTGCACCGCCCATTTCAGATCTGATCTTGACTTTTTGTAAAAAAGTCAAGATCTGACGCTAATATCACGGTACCAATTGATCATGAAAACGATTTTTTTGATTTTTTTTTCCTTTTCAGCGATCCTTACTCTAGTTGTGTTCTTTTATTTTTATTTTTTTTTTCACATTTTTCTGAGCACTTTTTTCTTTTTTGATTATGAGTGCTAATGTGATATTAACGATATTATGAGTGGTACCGTGATATTAAGCTTTTTTACATGTAAAAATGAACCTTGATATTACGATATTAAGAAAAATTTAAAGTGATATTAAAAAAAAATTAACTTTGATATTAGGAAAGCATGATAGTTACGGCGATATTAACAATTTTTATTAAGAAAAAGTTTTTACGATATTAAAAAAGTTATTGTGATATTAAATTTCTTATTAAAAAAAAAAGTTTTCAGAATCTGATTTTGACTTTTTTACAAAAGTCAAGATCTGATCTTGAAAGTTAAAGTGATATTAAAAAAAATTAACTTTGATATTAAGAAAGCATGATAGTTACAGCGATATTAACAATTTTTATTAAGAAAAAGTTTTTACAATATTAAAAAAGTTATTGTCAAAATCAGATTCTGATATCACAATACCTTTAACGATGAAAACGATTTTTTTTTGAAATTTTTTTCAGCGATTCTTAATTATTTGTTGTCCTGTTTATTTTTTTAATTTTTTCAGATTTTTTTTGAATTTTTTTCAGAAAAAAAGCTAATACGATAGTAACGATCTTAAAAAAAGACGGGATATTTACGATATTGCCACTCCGCCTTTTTCAGATGGTTGACTAGATGGAGGGCTGAGATTCGTCCGTACCATCCGCACTAAAAGTCAAAAACGTACCTGATCCTCACCCTATATATATATATATATATATATATATATTCTGTAGTTAATTAGAGAAGCCGATTATCTCCAAGCAAAAAACTTTTTATATTTGAACATGATTTAATAATTGTCTTAATTATATTCCTTACTTTAAGTTCTAGGCATTGATATCAATGTAATTAAACATCGTTATGTCCTCTGAATCTCTGATTTCTGATTTGGCTTTTAGTATTTTTGTAATTAGGCATACTTCCGACTTTTAGGCTCTACGGGTTTGTTTTATCTACTGTGATATATGAATTTCCGATTTCGGCTTTTAGTTTGTTTATCTTTGAAGCTATGGTGACAAGTGATGTTTCCTATTTATTGTACATGCTTTATTTTGATTTTTATAGTTGTCTTTTACCTTTTGACATGCACAATCTTCTTGTGCCATTTATACTTAATTTCTTGTGGATCATCCTGAAATAAACTTACTTCCATGTTCTTATGAAGAAAATCATCCGTCAAGATACCTTTAGCCCCCTGTTCAAGGCAAAGTTCATTATTGTTGATGTTGTGAACAGATTTAATCAGAGAACTGTCATAAACAGATCTCAGGGAAAATTCTAGCCCCAGATTCTCAACTCGATGGAAGTGATCATATGAACCTTAATTCTCAACGAGTTGCATCAGCAAGGCCACAACCAAACCAAGTCAATGGTATAATCGTTTTCATGGAATATAATTTATTCTTCTGCGTATATCCTTACCCTCACATACAAGCAAGAAGATTTGAACTAGTATATATGATTTCCAATTTTTATATAACCACCCCGTGATGTTACCCATAATTTCTTCCTAGCTGTCCTTGTTATGTTAATTATACTAATAAAAATGATGATTACAATTCATAAACAAATCATTTCTTTAGTCATCAATGATCAATCACTGCTCGAAAGTCTCCTATGTAATTTCCTCATAATTTAATACGTTGAGATAGTGAGTTGTGGGGTTGAAGAAACTTGCAACCATGTTTTCCATTACTTAATAGTCCTTGATGTACGTTGACGCGTTATTTTAATTTTTTTTCGTGTCTCATTTCCAGACATAGAAAAAATGGCTTATTTATTTATTTTTTATTTTTTGCTTTTTATTTCAAACCACCCATTTTAGAATATCTTGATTTCATTTCAATTCAGATTACAAAAAATCTAAAATAATTTTAAATATTATATTTAATATTGAATTTCTTTTAAGAACTCAACAAAATTTATGTTATGATAATTTGTACGGGAGTCGAGTTACATTAAAAATCAAAGTTTTCTTACATACCAAGGGATTCATCTCCACCATGTATCTAAAAAGAAGGCAATGATTGAGATTAAAAGCATTTTAATATTTCACATATTTTTTATAATTTAAATATCTCTTAAACCATTAATTGTTAAGCGAAAATAATTACACCATCGTGACGAGCATTTTATTATCTTTCTATAGACGGACACTTTGATATACTTTTGAAAAAAAAAATCATGTTTTTCACGTTTTTTTTTCGTGGCCAAAAAAATCACATGTGATATGTAATATCACATATGATATGTAATATCACATGTGATATTAGTGTAATATCACATATGATATATCACATGTGATTTTTTCGGTAACGAAAAAAAACGTGAAAAAAAGGAAAAAATTTGTCAAAAAGTATAACAAAGTGCATATCTATAGAAAGATAATTAAATGCTCGTCGTAACGGTATATTTTTTGTTGAGGCAACATGATCAAGATCTTTTTATGTTTTAATGATGACAAATAAACCATCGAAACACATAAAATAACAAACAAACGTTAGCTTAAAATCGCCGGAGCCAATAGCTGCTGCCTGCTGCTGGCGCGCTGCCCGCGTGTCAACGCACGGGTGACGCGCCAGGAGTCTGTATTGCTCCGGGCGAATTTTTAAAGTCAGCTTTCCCCTTACCCGACAAATGTGGATCTTTCAATACAGGTATGAATATGTTATGTGCTTAATTGAGAACACTCGAAACGAGTTTTGAGACTTGAGAGATCCAACGTTTAAAGTACCCATTTACAGAAAAACGCCAACTCATGTTTTCTAACTATCGCCTCTAGCCAAGGCTTTTCTAAACTTAGGGAGCTTATGTACTTCACGTAACATCATGTGAAAGCATCCATATGCTCATGTCCCGTGCTTACGTCTTCTCTAATCATGTAACGAGTTTACTCCCTTATTGGTCAAACTAAGTCTAAGGTCTCTTTGCGTAAACGCATTCTTATCCGCATGGGTTATGCTCTACATCAAGGCAAAGCACTTGACTTATTTGCACCAAGGTGTTAGTTGAGTACGTCGAGTCCTGGAAAGTCACGAGTTATGAAACTATGGATTCTCGACGTTATGTTACTTGAAATTATAAGTAACTTATGATTTTCTCAACTTATAATCTTAATTGTCTAAACCTTTTCTTCTTAATGACAATTAGATTATTTCTTAATCTCCACTTAACCTTTTTAATCACAAAAGACAAAGCCACCAAATCCTCCCACAATCTCTCCCAAAATCATATCCAAATCATATATTCTCTTACACAATCTCTTACACTCTTACATATTCCCTTACACACTTCACATCTCAACCATCAATCCTCTTACAATACATCTCAACCATTCACTCACCCTCCTCTCTATTCCATCACATGTGTTTAATCCAAGCCATCCATTTCAAACCAAAACCATCTCAACCATTGATTCACCCTTCCCCCCAAGCAAAGCATATTCCTTTGGAATATCCTTCCTTAACCCAACTCTCTACATCTTAACCATCCATTTCAAATAAACACATCTCAACCCTCCATTTTTCCCACATGCCAATTATTTGAATTTCAAAAAGGCTCCACTTTGATCTCAACCATCCAATTCAAACCATCTCATCTCAACCATCCATCCTACACTTTCCTCCCAAGGATGGAATATATCTTGGCATATTTTTTCTCTCTTTTCTATGCCATGTGAGGAATAACATTTCTATCCATTCCAAATTACCCTATCTATAATTTATACCCTTGGTAATTTGTTTTCTCTTTAAACACTTCACAAATATTTTTCAAATTGTCTATTTGAGTTGGTAAACCTTAGATTGATTAATGTTAAGGTCTAGTGTGAAGTATAATTGGGGGTTTAGCAAGGATAGGTATTTATAAGATCCAACACCCAACATTTGAGAAATTGTTATAGAAGCCTGGCGCCCCTGCCCGCGCGTTGACGCGCGGGTGACGCGCCGGCCTCGGTAAAATTTTCCCAAGTTGGGTTCTTGGCCTATAAATACATACCTTGCCTCTTGTATTCCTCACCCCTTGCCATTACTCTTTCTCTCTATATTCTTTCTCTCTAAACACTCTCAAATCTCTCTATCTCTAATCTTGTGTTCTTGATTCTCACACTAACATCTTTGAAAGAACGCATCTCCTTGCAAGGGAAGAATCACAAGAACCTAATCCACTCTTGTGATTGTGTCGAGGGTCTTCTTATCTATACCCTTTCTACTAGAATCGAGTCTCTAGGATAGGTTAGGGCTTGATTGAACAAACACTTATTCATTTATTCAAATTGTTTGTAAGGGAAGTCTTGTGTCTTGGTGACCAAGCCTAGATCATTGGGGATCTAGTTGGGGTTTGATACTTCCAGTGAGAAGTCTTGGTAGTGGTCTTGGTGACCCTTAGGTGAAGTCGAATCGCGGGATTCTTTTGGGTGGTTTCCGAGGGCGGAATACAGTAGAAGTAACTCCTTCTTTGTGAGCATCGATATTGGTGAATATCGGTGGAGTGAATTGTAACGGTTTGTACTCCATCGAAAGGATTATACTAGTGGAATAGTATCGGAGTCGGAGATTCGCAACTGGACGTACGGATGGTATAAACCCCTCATCCTGAACCAGTATATATCGTTGTATTCTTACTTGCTTTATATACTTTGGTTGTGTTAGTGGTTGTTGGATTATTGTACAACCACTTGGTGTTCTCTTTGGCTTAAAGTTTTTTTTGAACATCTAAAAAGCCAAAGAAACCGTATTCACCCCCTACGGTTCTACAATTGGTATCAGAGCGGAATACTTAGGTTTTTTAGCGTTAAAGCCTTCCCGAGAAGTCGTTTTAAGTCAAAAACTTCTTTCCCAAAAATCTAAAATCCTAACTAAGATTTTTGGTAAAGTAGAGTATAGATCCATGGCTCAAGAGAACTATGTTGAGGGGTGTTCTATGCAAAGACCACCTTTGCTAGAAACCGATGGGTTTTGTTTTTTGGAAAACCCGGTTTGAGACCTATGTTAGGTCTAAAGATCTTGATTTGTGGGAAATCATCCAAAACGGCAACTTTGTGTTCATGGTGGAAGACCCCGAAACAAAATTGTTGGTGGAAAAGCCACATGCGGATCTTAAAGATGATGAGAGGAGAAAACTTGGCAAGAATGATGAAGCGAATATGTTAATCTACAATGCTCTACCTCGAAGGGAGTTCAAGAGGGTCCATGTTTGTAAAACCACCAAGGAGATTTGGCGTTCACTCATCATCACTCACCAAGGCAATTCTCAAGTAAAGGATTGCAAGATCGATCTACTCATACAACAATATGAGAAGTTCTCGATCTCAGATGAAGAAACCATTGATAATGGTTACACAAGGTTCAATGCTATTATCACTAGCCTCACGAATCTAGATCCTAGCTTCTATAAAAAGAACCATGTGCGAAAGTTTCTTCGAGAACTTCCGGTTAAGTGGAGGCCAAAGGTGACGGCCATAGAAGAAGCCAAGAATTTGGCAGAACTACCTCTTGACGAGCTCATTGGGAATCTCAAAGTCTATGAGATGATTCTTGAGAACCACAAGGCAAGTACCAAAGACAAGAAGGAGAAGGTTAAGTTTTTGGCTCTTAAGGCTAAAGTCACTAGTACTCAAGCTAGTAATGATAGTGATAGTTAAGATGGTAGTGATGATGAAGACAATGTTGACGACGAGGAGTACAACCTTATGGCAAAGAACTTTAGGAAGTTTTTTAGAAGAGGTGGAAACTTTAGGCGAGGTAATAGGTTTGGTAACCAAGGAAATGGTGGAAGAAATAACTTTGGTGGAAACCGAGGTGTTGACAACAAGGTTGGTAAGAGCTCAAGGCGAACCCAAGGATGCTACAATTGTGGTAAAAAGGGTCACTTTATTAATGAGTGTCCTAAGCCAAGGGAAAACAAGGCATTCATGGGTGGAGCATGGAGTGATAGTGAAGATGAAGAACAACCAAAAAATGACGCTACGTGTCTTATGGCTCAAGAAAAATTTGAGGTATCCCCAAACTCTTATTCTTCTAATAACTTAGATATCATCAATTTGCAAAAGGAGAATGAGGAACTAGCTAAGTTTAATGATGATTTTAGAAAAACTTTTGAAAAAGTCATTGAAGAAAAACGTCTTCTTGAACAAGAACGCATTAAGTCTAATGAAAGATTTTATGAACTTGAAAAAGAAATAAAGACACTAAGGAATTCCAAAGAGGTGGTTGAACCATGTAAAAGATGTGAGAAACTCACACTTGAGGTTGACTCTTTGAAAGACAAAGTTTCTAAACTTCAAAAGGAGTCTTTAAGTTTCTTTAAATACAGAAAAAGCACAAATGATTTAGAAGAAATAATAAGTCGCCAAAAGGTGTCTCAAGATAAGGGAGGTCTTGGATTTTTTTAAACAAGGAACAAACACTCCCGTAAGCCTAACAAAACCTTTGGTGTTTGTTAAATCGAGTCATGACCAAGATCCAAAAATTTCTGAGACCGACGCGTCACCTGACGCGCCATCAACGCGCCAAGCCTCTGAGGGAAATTGGGTCCAAGTCAAAAAATGTTATTAAACCAACTACTCCTCAAGCTCCTTTTATAAGCTCTTGAGATAACCAAGCTCCCGTTGCGAGAAATGTAAACCCAAAACAAAGTTTAACTCAGGTTCTCGTAATGGTCTTGGTTATAAACAACCTCGAGTAAATAATAGTCCACTTTTGCCAACACCTAATGTGAGACCTACAACCACATATAAACAAAGACCTTCATTTCAAAATAATCAAAGAAGAAATTTTTATATTTATAATCAAAGGTCATCTCAATACCAATACAACAACTTTCAAAGGAGAGACAACTCCTACCCAAACCAAACCTTCTTTAGACCTCAAGGATATAATAACTATAGATCGAGTTATCTAAGTCAAAATAGTTTTCAAAATAATTCTTGGTCCGCTTTTTCTAGATTTGGTATTAAGAAATTGTTTGTCTTACTTCAAGACCCAAGAATGTTCAACTTGGGTAACTCATATACTAACCAAAATGGACCCAAGAAGCAATGGGTACCAAAGGCATGAGTTGTACTTTTGTTGTAGGTTTGTCTCAAAAGTGATCTACAACTGGATGAGTGGGTAGTGGATAGTGGTTACACTAAACACATGACTGGGAATAGAAGATTTTTCACATCATACACGGCGTATAATGGTAATCATGTCATTTTTGGGAGCAAACTTAACGGCAAAATTGTCGGCAAAGGTAATGTCCTTCATGACTCAATTGAAATTACCAACGTTGAGCATGTTAGAGGTTTAAACTTTAATTTGATTAGTGTGAGTCAATTAAGTGATGATGATTGTGAAGTTAAATTTACTAAGATAGATTGTACTATTAGTAAAAATGGTGTTATGTTAGCAAAAGGTCATAGGAGAAATAACTTATATACATGCAAGTTGGGTGATAACTCTAAGCAACACATATGTCTTATGTCCATGGTGGAAAACTCAACGCTCTGGCATAGGAGGTTAGGTCACGCCAATATGAGGTTAATTCAAAACCTAGCTTCTAACGAGCTAGTACAGAATTTACCAAAGTTGAGCCACTGGTACAAAAAGTTGTATTAGTCACGCCAAAAATGTGTGATGATATGCCTATAGTCACACACGTTTTTTTCGTTGTGTGTCACCATAGGTCCTGCCACCGTAGGTGGCATATGGTCACATTGTTGAGTTCATGGCCTTTTCCATCGAAAAAGAGTGACCAAAACCCCGAATATGTGTGACAAATTAGGCACAAGTTTTGTTGGATTAGTCATTATCAGTGACCGTAAACACTTTATAGTCACGCGAATGTTTTTTGAGAGTAACTAATTTTCAACCTTTGGCCACATAAATATATAATATATGTGACATTTGAGATGATATATTCAAGTAAATGTGTATTTTGTGTGACTATTTCCCGTCCTGTGGCCATATGAATATACAATAAATGTGACATTTGTGATGATTTAGTCACACAATGGGTGTTGTTTTTTTGGAGTTAGTCACATACAATTTAACACAAAGTGGCCAAAAGTGTTAATAAGTGTGACCATATGCTATTTAAAGTGAAGAAATGTGTATTTTGTGTGACTATTGATCATCTAATGGCCACGTGAATTTTATGTTTGTGTGGCCTTCTGTAATATTTAGTCACACAAAGCATGGTTGTTTTGGGTATTTAGTCACATACCATTAAGCAAACAGTGGCCAAAAGTGTTAATAAGTGTGACCAAATGTTGTTTAAAGTGAAGAAATGTGTATTTTGTGTGACTATTGATCATCCAATGGCCACATAAATTTATGTTTGTGTGGCCTTTTGTAATATTTAATCACACAAAGCATGTTTGTTTTGGGTATTTAGTCACATACCATTAAGCAAACAGTGGCCAAAAGTGTTAATAAGTGTGACCATATCCTGTTTAAAGTGAAGAAATGTGTATTTTGTGTGATTATTGATCATCCAATGGCCACATAAATTTTATGTTTGTGTGGCCTTTTGTAAAATTTAGTCATACAAAGCATGTTTGTTTTGGGTATTTAGTCACATACCATTAAGCAAACAGTGGCCAAAAGTGTTAATAAGTGTGACCATATGCTGTTTAAAGTGAAGAAATGTGTATTTTGTGTGACTATTGATTATCCAATGGCCACGTGAATTTTATGTTTGTGTGGCCTTTTGTAATATTTAGTCACACAAAGCATATTTGGTTTGGGTATTTAGTCACATACCATTTAGGAAACAGTGGCCAAAAGTGTTAATAAGTATGACCATATGCTGTTTAAAGTGAAGAAATGTGTATTTTGTGTGACTATAGGTCATCCAATGGCCACGTGAATTTTATGTTTGTGTGGCCTTCTGTTATATTTAGTAACACAACGAATAAAGCAAACAGTGACCAAAAGTGTTAATAAGTGTGACTATATGCATCTTTTAGTCACATTTAAAAAATCAATATATATCAAAACAATTCAAATATATATCAAAACAAATTCAAATACAATAAAATTGGAATGTATATAACTGAACAAAATATAAAATTGGACATCCTTTTATACACCAAGGAGTCCTTGTCGGCTTACAATAGTTTCTTAAGTATCTATAATCTTTTCCATAAGCAAGTAGCAACTTCGAGCGGTCTTAATCTCTGAGCAGTACCAACTTTAACTAGCAGTAGTAACTTTTTTACTAGCAGTAGTAAAGACTAGGCACATTTTCTTTGAAGTTCATGAGTTGCACTAAATCCATCTAAGCAATATTAACACAAACATGATCAGCATTAATTCAAACAACATCATGAAGACTTTTAATCCAAAACAATGAACATAATAATAAAATTTGCAGTTAAACTTACAAGTTTTTCTCCCATTGATCTAATCTCATCATCTGGATATAAAAACCTTGAAAATGTAGGCTGCTGCATATCAACACATCAGGATGAGAGCAGAACTAGAACATGTCAAAGCTCACAACATAACAGAACTAGATGAGCCACTGGTTCAACTATCTGCACAAACATGATAGGAGAGTTAATACTAGTACCACGTTAGTACTGCTGGAGCAGAGTTGCTACTGCTAGTATATATATATATATATATATATATATATATATATATATATATATATATATATATATATATATATATATATATATATATATATATATATATATATATATATATATATAACAGCATGTATATAAATGAAGCAAATATATATAAAATTGTAATGTCGTATATAATCAAATTCTCAAATATCATAAGTTAAAACCTATTGACTCTTTGCCGCCTTAGCTTGCTTTTGCAAGGTTTCACTAGAGACCAAATGTTTTCGCTTCGTTGGTACTAATTTTAGTCCAGTATTTTGTTCACTAATATTTGGTATCATAGTTGGTGGTGTAACCTGTAGAACCGGTTTGTCGTGGCTTAAGTGTTTTCGTATGTCCGATAGTTTTAACAGGTTCCTATATGTATATATAAAACACGGTACATTAGTCATGTATGTAAAACTAAAAAAATCAAAGGTGGATGTTTTATTACTTACCACTGTTTCCATTACTGGTACGTTTTCCAAAGTTTCAATGGCCATTGGAGTGGTCACCTGCAATATAAATTAAGAAATACAATGGTGTTATCATTAGAAAATGAAATTGTTAACAACATAAAAAATGGCTTACATCTGAGTCTAATGGCAGTTTCTTTCTGCAAAAAAAATATGGTTGGTGGGACGACGGCGAGATAAAGCGGTCAAGTGAGGCGGTGGTGCGTGTGGCGGTTCTAGAGAGAAGGAGAAGAGATGAATAATAGAGAGAAGATATATCTGCTGACTAGTGTTAATTAGTGTTTTGATTTTGGGTGAAAAAGGGGCGGGATCTTGGGCCAGAGATTGAAATTTTGGGGAAAAAAGGGGCGGGATATATCTTGACAGATTGAAATTTTGGGGAAAAAGGTGAGTTCCAAATGTTTTATGAGTTGAGCTCAACCTTATGTAAGTTGGATTACGGTTATTGTTGAGTTCTCGAGCTTGTAAGTGACACAATATATATATATATATATATATATATATATATATATATATATATATTTAATATGTAAGTGTACTAAGTGTAAATAGTTATTTATGATGCATTAAACTTTTCGAGCTGAAGTCGATCCGAATTCAATTGTTAGGTTATATTTCAATTTGAATTTGTGTATGAAAACACATCTTTACAGATAAATCGAGCTTTTCGAGTCAAGCTCATGCCGAGTTCAAACTTTCTCGATCCTGGTTAACATGATCGAAAGAGTGATGGAGGCTTGACTGTGATATGATGGTGGTGGATGTGGTGGTTATCTCGAACCAAACAACGTACCAAAGCAAACAAATTCACACCCATTGCTTCCCTTGTCTTGATGACAGTAATGGCGTGGAGGAGCAATGGTTGGTGGAACGACAGCGAGATACGGCGGTGAAGTGTGGCGGTGGTGTGTGAGTCGGTTCTAGAGAGAAGGGGAAGAGATGAATAATAGAGAGAAGATATATCTGACTAGTGTTAATTTGTGTTTTGATTTTGGGTGAAAAAGGGGCGGGATCTTGGGCCAGAGATTGAAATTTTGGGGAAAAAAAGGGCGGGATATATCTTGAGCCACAGATTAAAATTTTGGCGAAAAAGGTGAGCTCCAAATGTTTTATGAGTTGAGCTCAACCTTATGTAAGTTGGATTCGAGTTATTGTTGAGTTCTCGAGCTTGTAAGTGATATAAAATAAGATTTTTTTTTCTTTTTTTTTAATATGAAAGTGTACTAAGTGTAAATAGTTATTTAATTCAATTGTTAGGTTATATTTCAATTTGAATTTGTGTAAGAAAACACATCTTTACAGATAAATCGAGCTTTTCGAGTCAAGCTCAAGCCGAGTTCAAACTTTCTCGATCCCGGATAACATGATCGAGAGAGTGATGGAGGCTTGACTGTGATATGATGGTCGTGGATGTGGTGGTTATCTCGAACCAAACAACGTACCGAAGCAAACAAACTCGCACCCATTGCCTCCCTTGTCTTGATGACGGTGATGGCGTGGAGGAGCGATGGCTGGTGGAACGATGGCGAGATACGGTGGTGAAGTGTGGCGGTGGTGTGTGAGTCGGTTCTAGAGAGAAGGAGAAGAGATGAGTAATATAGAGAAGATATATCTGACTAGTGTTAATTTGTGTTTTGATTTTGGGTGAAAAGGGGCGGGATCTTGTGTCAGAGATTGAAATTTTGGGGAAAAAAGGGGCGGGATATATCTTGAGCCACAGATTGAAATTTTGGCGAAAAAGGTGAGCTCCAAATGTTTTATCAGTTGAGCTCAACCTTATGTAGGTTGGATTCGAGTTTTTGTTTTTTTTTTTTTTAAATATGTAAGTGTACTAAGTGTAAATAGTTACTGTATTTATGAATGCATCAAGCTTTTCGAGCTGAAGTCGAACCGAATCCAATTCTTAAGTTATATTTCAATTTTAATTTGTGTAAGAAAACACATCTTTACAGATAAATAGACCTTTTCGAGTCAAGCTCAAGCCGAGTTCAAACTTTCTCGATCCCGGATAACATGATCGAGAGGGTGATGGTGGCTTGCTTCATAGTGTCTGTGACAAACAGTATACTTATTAGTTTTAAAACTTTTACTACTTTTTACTTTTAGTTTTTATACTTGTAATAATTAACTTATATTTTAAACTTATAATATATACAAAGAGTATCAAACACACTTCACTTTTAAACTTATAATATACAGTATGCAAAGCTTATCTAATACGTTTCACAAACTTCCACATAATCATCTCTTTCTCCCTCACAGTTATAAAACTCACTCTGTTACAATTGACCAAGTAAACGGATCTAGGGTTTTGATCATTTATTCTCAGTTTTGTCTTACATTTGTTAGAGACTTGTTACTCTATGTATTAGATTTATGTTGTGTTGTTTTTGCGAATAATTAGAGCAAAAGAGATATTAAGGTGTGTTTGGATTAGCTTATTTTGTGTGGTTATCAGCTTATTCAGTTTTGGGGAAGTTAATAAGCTCATTGTTTGTTGGCTTATTAGCTTATACACTTAAAATAACATAGGCGTATTGGCATCCCCGAATCTCAAAAAGCTGGTAAGATCATAAATTAATATAATCCAAATACCCCCTTAGAGCTATTTATTCTTAGGCTTAGGTTGACTATCTGTTGTAAGAAATATGTTGCATTTGTATTGATAGAATAAGGAAGAACATACTGTGTTATTTTTGTGAATAATTAGAGCAAAAGAGATATTAAGGTTTGCTTGGATTAGCTTATTTTATCTTAGACTTAGATTGACTATCTGGTATAAGAATTACGTTGCATTTGTTTTGAGAGAATAAGGAAGAAAAGTGGCGGATGTGTGTGCGAATATTTAGGCTAAAACACTCAGTATCAAAGATGGAAGAAGTATCAATGATGGGTGAACAAACACCACTTTCAAGTATGAACATAAACTTGTCTTGGTGTTGTTCATCTATTGTTGATTCATCTTTGCTCTTTGTCTTCGTATTCCAGCATGTTGGTAGGTTATGTTGTTGTTGGCTAGGGTAGAAAGGATGGTAGTTCATTGCATTGTTAATATAAATTTAATATGATTTCATTCATGCACGATTAGCTCTCTAATGTCATAGTATCTACATAATTAATATGTATGTTCGTCACATCTAAAGGAGCAATCTAAATGATAGTAAGAATCTGTTTTCTAATAACTTAAAGCTCAATAATTAGGGCAGATCTATCTTGTAAAACCCGAAGATCCGTCCTTCCTAAATTTTTCATATAATTTGAAATTTTCATAAGTTTCGTGAACTAAACCTATATTCGAACTTGATAACTTTGGAAAGTTACATTACATTAAAATCTAACTATGAAGGATATATAAATTTTGACACACACGACTATATACTGTTTGAACCCAATTTTATAACCTAAGCTACAAGTATCGAGACCAACCTAAGTGTGCATATGATCACACGTACAACAAAAATATTGAAAGTTCATTTCTTTTATAATGAGTACCCAATATATAGGTTCAAAAATAATTTTGTTTTGATACTTGAGATCACGTTGGAATGGGTAACAAATAAGGCCGAATAACATTTAAATTGTACGCAACCTATAACTTATAAAGTAGATATAAGTCAACTTGTATGTTTGCTCCTAGCTAAAATATCACGCATCTAAATGACCTTGTATAGGACCGAAATAAATATAAAATGTGTACACAATATTTACTACTCCTAAGTGTCTTGATACATTAAAGAATTGAAAAGAGATTTGGTCATTTGACTTTTCCCTACTTTCGGCAATATTTCAGCTTATATTCCCACGTCCCTCTCTCATTTGAAACAACCGAATACCACTTCTATACCTCACATACAAACCCTAATAAATCCATAACATAGAGGCAGCTTCATTTTGCTATATTTATCACTCCAAAGAAAGAAGGTACGAAGGTGGTGGCATATTGGTGATCGGTTTCTGTTGTCTCAGTTTGGGTATGATCGCGAGCAGGTGTAGACTTTGGTTCTTGGTCCGTTGTTTCAGTCGTTACATCCGACCCTTGAGGTATTCCGTGCTTTCGTCTTTGTGTTTCCCTTTCGAAATATGAAACATATATACGTATATAATATGCGAGCTCAACCGATTATATTTCGTTAACATGGAAATAATAAGTCACATGAAATGATGAAACTCATGTGTCGATCTTGAGTTCTTTTTGGCTGTTTTGAATCAGTTACATGCACGTTGGCTTTAATCTCATTTATACATACTAAAATCTGGAAATAACCAAATAGAATAAGAAAGGAGCATGCATGTTTTCACGTGGGAAATGGTTTGGAAGTGTGTGACATTATAAGGGCTGGAACATGCATATTAAATGTGATTTAGACCTGTTAAAACGTGGGAATTATCAGATCTAAAATGGGTTGGGGTTGGGAATATTATGCCTCGTTATTTCATGTATAGGTGTCTTGTAAGATGGGCTGTAAGGGGTGCAATTGTGCATGAGTTGTGAGTGGTCTAAAAACGTGTTTGCAATCTGAATAAAAGGGTGAAAAGGGCAAGGTTATGGTCAGTTAAAATGTGAGTCATTTGGGTCTTGCGTGGGTCTCGTTAAAAAGGTGATGTGAGCATGCTATAATTTGAGTTAAAAGAGGTGGAGTATGGGGCTGTTTTGTGTGTGTCGACCAATATGGAATGTAAATTCATGTGTGTCGGGTGAGTTAAACCTATAAGCGTATGAGTGTAAATTGGATCTAAAAGAAGCTAGAATAATAGATGACTGTTTGATCTCTTTTTATACGTACTGAAATCTGTAAGTATATCTAAGTTTTTTTTACACATACACTAATATTAGAATACTATGAGATGGGATGAAAGTTTTAATCAGGTGCATGGCATGAAACGTAATATTAAAAAGGTTTACATGTGGGGCGTTATTTTGAAGTCAAGAGAGTCCAAGTAGAGAGTAGTTATGTTTAGTTTTTTAAGTGCATGGGAAATATATGGATGGTGAAAACGGTATTTCGGAATATGTTATAAACGGATATTAACAGGTGAGTCATGAGTGTGTGTACGTAGGGGTAAAGTATGGGTCAGGTTAATTGGTGGTGAATACTTCGGGTCATGGTCAGTGGTTAAGATGTAGTAACATATTTGTGGTCTAAAATATTATCGAGCATTTTAAAAAATGTGAAATGGCGGAGTCTAAAACGGTCATTTTGATATTAATTTACAATATAAACCCTAAAGTTAACATTTGACATATTTAAACCTTCAACTTTGATAATTTACATTTATAACCCTAGACTTTACTAAATTGGCATATTTAACCTTAGACTATTATAATGGTCATGTTAACCCTTAAAGTTTATTTAATTGTCATTTATAACCCTAAAGTATAAAATTACCATTACGGGAAAGTTACTAAAAATGGAAAGTTACTAAACCTAAGAAGAAACCTAAAATGTGTAATCTGATTAAAGTGAGCTTATAAATGATAAGACGATCATTAATTCGTGTAGATTCGCTGAAGAAGGAGTGACTTCCTATTATTATGTTATGATTTCGTTGGCGATTAAGGTACAGATATTCTTACCCTTTCTCAGTAAGGGTTCTGATCTCATGACTTTCGATCCTTTTACTTTGATTCGTTTGCTATGATATGATTCTCTTGATATGAGCCCTTGCTATGATCCCTTTGTTTGATATATTGTGATGATCCGTTTGATATTATCCTTTGATAGGATTCTGTTTGCTATCCATTCTGTTATGATGATCTGATTACTATCTCTTTGATATGAGATTCTGTTCTGTTATGCTCTGGGAGCTTTGTTATGATTATGGATAGCTTTGCTTTGTTTGTTCTGATATGTTCTGTTCTGATGCCCGAGTTTTTAGTCTACTCATGGAGGTACCATGGGCGTGTCATTGAGGCACCAATGACATGACACTATCTGGGGCGGTGTGATTATCCCCATCTGTTTATGATATGATATATGATCACTTGGCCACTACGGATATATGTATGTTTGTTTGTGGGGGGCGTATGGATGCTTCCTAGGATATGTTTGATATGATATGATATGATTTGATTTTGTGACTGGCTGTACGTGCCTTGTACCCTTTTCACGTCTGGTACATTGGAGTTAGCTACTCTATGTACACCCTATGAATTGACGGATATATGATTATGTGATTTGAGACCTATTCGAGTGGCTCTGGTAGGTCGGCTCGTGGCTTTCCTATAATTTCTTTATGTCTATTCGAGTGGCTCGGGTAGACAAGCCTTTGTTGATACGTGCTCTTTGATTCTGGTTACTATATGATCAATATTATCACTTGACTCTTCGTACTCATTATTCATTTGACTTATGATATTTGTTCAGTTATCGTTGATCTCTTATGCATTTGACAGATGATATTCATTTCAGCAGGAGCTTATGATTTCTTTTCTTATACTTATATACGTTTCGATTATTCGTTTTGTTATATATCTGTTCACTGGGCTTTTAAGCTCAGCCGCATTTCTTTTCCTGCGGCAGGTTTTAGGTTGGAAGCTGGGTATGGGTGAAGAGTGCATAGGAGCGTTAGTGGACTACCCCAATCCTTTGACACTTGGATTAGACTTGGACTTGGATTCGATTAGATTTTGTTTAGATTTGTATTCTCATTCTTGTATAGAGTTAGTATTTCCTTTGTAATCTTTAGAATATCCTTTGTAACTGTATGTTATAAGTCTTCCGCTTGTGTTGTATGTTCTGATATGCCACCATAATGTGACATTTTGACCCTTGTCGGGTTGGGGTGTTACAATTATGGTATCAGAGCTCAGGCTGCGACTTGTAGTACATAAGTTATGGCCTGTGAAGATTTGGACCCTTAGGTTTGCACTTTAGGAGCTTATGAAATTACCTTGGAAGGAATTGATTTAGGATATCCCATTAGGAACTTTAGTTATGACCGGTGAGGATTGGGTAGATTATATGATAAGACGTTAGTTAGTTATCTTGCTTCCGCATCACTCTAATGTCTGCCTCTGCTTTTAGTTAAGCCTTTATAAGATCATTCATTCTGGAGATTTGGAAGATTTATCAGGATAAGCAACATAAGTTAGAATGCTTTGAGACTTTGTAGTAATGCCTTATAAGTTACACTTTCTGAGGATTATCACTTTCTTTCAAATTTCGATCATTGATTCGTTTAGATGCCTTTTTGTCCGTTCGGAGAATTCGTGTATGTATGACTTCGATGTGTTCGACACATTCTGTGGTTTTCCTTGCTTTGTTAAGCATATTAAGGTTCCCTCGACACTATTGGTTTTTGTCCTACCTATTCTATCCATACGTGAAATCTTGGGATTATCCATCACGAGTATCCAAATCGTTCGATGCGTTTTGAAGATATTGATGAGGAGTTTCGTTCTGCTAATCTGTTTTTGCTGAAAATGTTCGAATCGATATTCAAGATATAGATCTGTTGATTGAACATTGTGATCCTAACAACAGTCATATTTCTTTTGTCATATTTGTCGATTTGTGAAACTCAAATTCTACACCATGGTTCCTAACCTGATAATCATTTATGATCACCTTTGTTTTGAACACTCGTATGTTAATCCCTCGCGGTTGTGAAAATACTTCGTTTGATGAAACTCGCCTCGAGAATTTTTCAGTTGTTTGAGACGTTCGCGATTTATTCCTTGATGAGCAACTAAGATTATCATCAGAATGTGAAGTTGTTTTGATCTAGTCATGAGACTTTGTTAGCCACAACTCGAGGTAGAATGTGATTGCAATAAAGGCATGTGTATATGATGCAAGTATTATGACGCCTGGCCAACGTGATAATAGTTACATCATATAACTTGAACTTATTGGGATCATATGATATTTTGAGCAGTGCCTGAGAACAGTAAGTTGATTGATTCGGGAACATTATTTGTGTAAGAGTGATGTTTGCTTAATTCTGAAACTCCGTTATGAATGACATCAGTGGAAAGGAAAGAACTGAAGAGCCAGCTTCTAGGAAGTGGATTCATCTGTGCAAGTGTGTATCTTTAGTATACTTCTGTTTTATTCGGGGAGAAGATTGAAGATAGCATGAAGTTATGGATTGATTTCTGGAAGCTAAATCGTATCATGTTTTGAGTGAAGGAGCAAGATGTTCCTAGAATTCCTTTTCATATTCATTGTGATCTTTATGAGTATAAGTGATGCCAATTGTATTGGCTACTACTCCGACTGTTCCTATAGATTTGATAAGCCGTGTTTTCATGAATACTTGGTAAATTTGTCATAGTATGACATATTGGTGTGTTCAGAGACGAAAGAGAAACATGAGGTTCATCTTCGTATTTTGTGTAGACATTCCTACGTTAGAAGAAGCTCTATATGATGTTTTCGAAGATAACTTTGGTGGGAGGAAGAACGAGAGGAGAATTTAGAAGAGCTGGGGAGAGATTTGTTTCTACTTCAGAAGAAGACTTAGCTATGTCCTCATGTGACACGGGAAGATTATCGGTTATGCATCAATACATCCAGAACCATAGGAGGTGAACTATCCGACGCTTAACTTGAGAGTGATTTATGACATACATGAATAAGCTCAGGAGAAGTAAGGAAGAAGATTATCCATGTTAGAAAATGGAATGAAGCAGTTTTAATTGAAGCACACAATTCTATCAACTCTATTCATCTTAGTTGTACTAATACGTATAGAGTCTTGAAGCAGGAGCTGGATGGGACGGTATAAAGACGGTGGTGACTACATTGGTGATTCCCGTGCACAAACAGGAAGGACAACACGAGTGGAGTTATAGTAGAGCATTGATTAGGATGGCTTGCTTGGAAGATCGACAGAGATTTCTATTGACAGAGAATCGCGTTTTGCAGCACACTTTCAGAAGAGGTACAGAAGCCTATGGGGATTTGACTCTTGATGTTAGTACGACATCTCATCTTCAGACGGAAGGATAGACCGAACAACTATTTGAACTTGGAAGACGTGTTGAAGCGGGAAATTTGACAAGTATTTGGCTGGGTGGTGTTTGCTCACTAAGGAAGATGGCATGCAAGTGACAAGAGATCCTTTCTAGTATTTTGTATGAATGAAGGTATGGAATACTTTTGGTTGGAATAAGGTCGGAGAGCTACTTACTGAAGGTTCAGAGTCGATTACAACAACTAATGGATTAGTTATTATTGTGGAAGAGGAAATTGGAATTTAGACTAGGAGTGTGGTTCCGTATGATTATTCTGCACAGAAGAATTAGATGTTCTGACATTTGAGAAAGTTTTGGTTCACGATGCGTTAGATCTTGAATTCGTTCTTATCCGTACGAGTATTCTACCTATTCGTTGTTATGCCTTCTGATACGTTTTGATACTCTGATTTGTGATTTTGATTGTCAGTATGAATATATTACCCATCTCATTATGAGACTCTCGATACGTTTGATGATTCAATTTGTACTTCGCTGATTATTAGCAAGTTCCTTTGTTCGTTCAGAATTTGGTAGGAATTGAGGAAGATTTATCGTTTAGTACTATCTTCGTGCTTTGCCTTGTATGATATGTGTTTAGTGTATTTCCTTGTAGGATTCCAACTATCGTCTATCATCTGTCATCTGCAACGTATTTGTTTCACATTCGCTGGATCAGATTAGTTATGATTTGTGTTCTATTGGAGAGCCTGGGGCTATCCTTGTTGTCAGGATCGAGTCATGAGAAACTCTTTGATTGTGAAGATTTTGTTGGAAGGACCTCCCCGAGAGTGAGGTTAATTGTGACGTGCTTTTGTGATTTGCTACTTCTCCGTCTAACTTTTGCGACTTCAATTTTCGTGGACGAAAATTTTCTTTTTATAGGGGAAGAATTGTAAAACCCGAAGATCCGTCCTTCCTAAATTTTTCATATAATTTGAAATTTTCATAAGTTTCGTGAACTAAACCTATATTCGAACTTGATAACTTTGGAAAGTTACATTACATTAAAATCTAACTATGAAGGATATATAAATTTTGACACACACAACTATATACTGTTTGAACCCAATTTTATAACCTAAGCTACAAGTATCGAGACCAACCTAAGTGTGCATATGATCACACGTACAACAAAAATATTGAAAGTCCATTTCTTTTATAATGAGTACCCAATATATAGGTTCAAAAATATTTTTGTTTTGATACTTGAGATCACGTTGGAATGGGTAACAAATAAGGCCGAATAACATTTAAATTGTACACAACCTATAACTTATAGAGTAGATATAAGTCAACTTGTATGTTTGCTCCTAGCTAAAATATCACGCATCTAAATGACCTTGTATAGGACCGAAATAAATATAAAATGTGTACACAATATTTACTACTCCTAAGTGTCTTGATACATTAAAGAATTGAAAAGAGATTTGGTCATTTGACTTTTCCCTACTTTCGGCAATATTTCAGCTTATATTCCCACGTCCCTCTCTCATTTGAAACAACCGAATACCACTTCTATACCTCACATACAAACCCTAATAAATCCATAACATTGAGGCAGCTTCATTTTGCTATATTTATCACTCCAAAGAAAGAAGGTACGAAGGTGGTGGCATATTGGTGATCGGTTTCTGTTGTCTCAGTTTGGGTATGATCGCGAGCAAGTGTAGACTTTGGTTCTTGGTCCGTTGTTTCATTCGTTACATCCGACCCTTGAGGTATTCCGTGCTTTCATCTTTGTGTTTCCCTTTCGAAATATGAAACATATATACGTATATAATATGCGAGCTCAACCGATTATATTTCGTTAACATGGAAATAATAAGTCACATGAAATGATGAAACTCATGTGTCGATCTTGAGTTCTTTTTGGCTGTTTTGAATCAGTTACATGCACGTTGGCTTTAATCTCATTTATACATACTAAAATCTGGAAATAACCAAATAGAATAAGAAAGGAGCATGCATGTTTTCACGTGGGAAATGGTTTGGAAGTGTGTGACATTATAAGGGCTGGAACATGCATACTAAATGTGATTTAAACCTGTTAAAACGTGGGAATTATCAGATCTAAAATGGGTTGGGGGTTGGGAATATTATGCCTCGTTATTTCATGTATAGGTGTCTTGTAAGATGGGCTGTAAGGGGTGCAATTGTGCATGAGTTGTGAGTGGTCTAAAAACGTGTTTGCAATCTGAATAAAAGGGTGAAAAGGGCGAGGTTATGGTCAGTTAAAATGTGAGTCGTTTGGGTCTTGCGTGGGTCTCATTAAAAAGGTGTTGTGAGCATGCTATAATTTGAGTTAAAAGAGGTGGAGTATGGGGCTGTTTTGTGTGTGTCGACCAATATGGAATGTAAATTCATGTGTGTCGAGTGAGTTAAACCTATAAGCGTATGAGTGTAAATTGGATCTAAAAGAAGCTAGAATAATAGGTGACTGTTTGATCTCTTTTTATACATACTGAAATCTGTAAGTATATCTAAGTTTTTTTTACACATACACTAATATTAGAATACTATGAGATGGGATGAAAGTTTTAATCAGGTGCATGGCATGAAACGTAATATTAAAAAGGTTTACATGTGGGGCGTTATTTTGAAGTCAAGAGAGTCCAAGTAGAGAGTAGTTATGTTTAGTTTTATAAGTGCATGGGAAATATATGGATGGTAAAAACGGTATTTCGGAATATGTTATAAACGGATATTAACAGGTGAGTCATGAGTGTGTGTACGTAGGGGTAAAGTATGGGTCAGGTTAATTGGTGGTGAATACTTCGGGTCATGGTCAGTGGTTAAGATGTAGTAACATATTTGTGGTCTAAAATATTATCGAGCATTTTATAAAATGTGAAATGGCGGAGTCTAAAACAGTCATTTTGATATTAATTTATAATATAAACCCTAAAGTTAACATTTGACATATTTAAACCTTCAACTTTGATAATTTACATTTATAACCCTAAACTTTACTAAATTGGCATATTTAACCTTAGACTATTATAATGGTCATGTTAACCCTTAAAGTTTATTTAATTGTCATTTATAACCCTAAAGTATAAAATTACCATTACGGGAAAGTTACTAAAAATGGAAAGTTACTAAACCTAGAAAGAAACCTAAAATGTGTAATCTGATTAAAGTGAGCTTATAAATGATAAGACGATCATTAATTCGTGTAGATTCGCTGAAGAAGGAGTGACTTCCTATTATTATGTTGTGATTTCGTTGGCGATTAAGGTACAGATATTCTTACCCTTTCTCAGTAAGGGTTCTGATCTCATGACTTTCGATCCTTTTACTTTGATTCGTTTGCTATGATATGATTCTCTTGATATGAGCCTTTGCTATGATCCCTTTGTTTGATATATTGTGATGATCCGTTTGATATTATCCTTTGATAGGATTCTGTTTGCTATCCATTCTGTTATGATGATCTGATTACTATCTCTTTGATATGAGATTTTGTTCTGTTATGCTCTGGGAGCTTTGTTATGATTATGGATAGCTTTGCTTTGTTTGTTCTGATATGTTCTGTTCTGATGCCCGAGTTTTTAGTCTACTCATGGAGGTACCATGGGCGTGTCATTGAGGCACCAATGACATGACACTATCTGGGGCGGTGTGATTAGTCCCCGTCTGTTTATGATATGATATATGATCACTTGGCCACTACGGATATATGTATGTTTGTTTGTGGGAGGCGTATGGATGCATCCTAGGATATGTTTGATATGATATGATATGATTTGATTTTGTGACTGGCTGTACATGCCTTGTACCCCTTTCACGTCTGGTACATTGGAGTTAGCTACTCTATGTACACCCTATGAATTGACGGATATATGATTATGTGATTTGAGACCTATTCAAGTGGCTCTGGTAGGTCGGCTCGTGGCTTTCCTATAATTTCTTTATGTCTATTCGAGTGGCTCGGGTAGACAAGCCTTTGTTGATACGTGCTCTTTGATTCTGGTTACTATATGATCAATATTATCACTTGACTCTTCGTACTCATTATTCATTTGACTTATGATATTTGTTCAGTTATCGTTGATCTCTTATGCATTTGACAGATGATATTCATTTCAGCAGGAGCTTATGATTTCTTTTCTTATACTTATATACGTTTCGATTATTCATTTTGTTATATATCTGTTCACTGGGCTTTTAAGCTCAGCCGCATTTCTTTTCTTGCGGCAGGTTTTAGGTTGGAAGCTGGGTATGGGTGAAGAGTGCATAGGAGCGTTAGTGGAATACCCCAATGATTAGAAGCCTTTGACACTTGGATTAGACTTGGACTTGGATTCGATTAGATTTTGTTTAGATTTGTATTCTCATTCATGTATAGAGTTAGTATTTCCTTTGTAATCTTTAGAATATCCTTTGTAACTGTATGTTATAAGTCTTCCGCTTGCGTTGTATGTTCTGATATGCCACCATAATGTAACATTTTGACCCTTGTCGGGTTGGGGTGTTACATATCTAGCGTTGTAGATGGTTTCGTTGCTTAATTTGGAAAATATCTACTACCGTATGTGTGGTTGATCTTGATTACAAGCTTTGGCTCTTTCAATAATGTACCTTGATTAAAACTTTTGTCCCGACAATGAAGATACATTCTTGAAAGTGCCAAAGCTTGTGATCAAGATCAACCACACAAACGGTAGTAGACGGTGTCCAAAAAACAAAGCAATGGAACCATTCTGCAACGTTAGATAGATATGGCCTGATCATTGAGTCGTCTTCAATGCTATGATGATATAGTGTGTATTGTTCATGACAGGCCACACTCCTTCATTATCGCATTCAAGATAAGTGATGTTACTTAGACTCTATTCTGTACTCAACATTTTTATGATCTAAATGAGTCTGGAATTTCAACATACCTTTCCCTTCTAAGCTCCCATACAGTTCCTTTTGTGTTTTCAACAATCTAGCAATGCGGCTGGTGCAACCCATTGCTCAAAGGGAGTTGAAACGACAAAAGGAGCTGTAGGGGGAACTTAGAAGGGTTACGTATGTTGGTTTATTGCATTCGATTCTTTTTTATGATCTAAAACCAACCATCTACCAAGTAATGTGGCCATTGGAGTTCCAAGAACAAAGGTTGTTTCAAACACACCCTTAATTGCAACATTATCTTTTATTTCATTTACACTATATATATTTTTATAATTTTAATATATTTTTTTTATTTTTTTGCAGAAATCATTAACATTGACAGCAGTGACTCAAGTTCATTTCACATATCAAGCAGTTCTGAAGGTCCTCAAAATACATGGGCAGACTACTTTCCATTGGGATATTCAGGATCAGGCACAAAAAAGCAAGATGCTAGGAAGGCTAAAACTCCAAAAAAGACTGCCAAAGAGCTTTTTGATGGGAGGGTTCAGGTGCTAGGCCTGCCCAATGCTAAGACATGCAAAGACAAGGGTATAAAACCATGGGAACCAAAAATGCCCAAAGTCTGTTGAAAAGGGAAGGGTAAAAAGAAAATGTATTAGTTGAGTTAGGAAGTAATTTGAATAAACCTGTGTAATCCTTTTGTACTACTTTATTTGCCTTTGTCAATAAACATGTTGTCATTGCTCAATTTTCTCATTAATTGTTAGAATATTTTGATTGTTGTTTTCATTAAGAAGAACTTGGGATATATTTTGTATTATGTTAATCAAAAGTGTCTGCTGCTAAGAAAACGCTACTGCAGCTTGGTTTGTACTGCTAGATATGCGAGTGCAGGGGTCGATTGGTAACATTTACACTTAAGGGTTTAAATCCCCAATCAAATCGATAACTTTTACATTATAGTTTTAAATGATTGTTACAAACATTTAAAACTACAATTTGTATTAAAACAGCGAGCAAATCTTTGTAAATTTTTAAAAAATAAAACAATCCTATCTAAATTCATTTTTCAACTAACTTAATCTATTTAGGTAATGATTAAATTAATTAAAGTAGATTACAACAACGTCATTTATGTTACAAGGATAAATGTGTACATGGTTAATGGTGAAAGTTCAAATTTTAACCTTCCAAATTCCACAATTAATTTCTGTCGAATTACTAGGCCTATAAAACTTTCACCTTTTTACTGCATTTCATCATTCTCAAACAATTTCTAATTAACACATACTTTCTAATCTGCAAATGGATCAAGCAGGTTTGTGGTTTTTGTTCCTTACACATATTTATCAGTTTTATAAAATCTCTACAAACATCTGTATTTAGATATATGTAACATCATTTTCTTTGGTCAATTTCTAATCATTTTATTGCTTTATGTTTTACAGCGGCATCATCCACACCACAACATTCTGCAGTTTGGTATATTGCAAAAATGGACCAAATGAGGAAGAAGAAGATAAAGGCTTGGGAGAAGAATGAAAAGAAGCAAGGAAGAAGAACAAAGCAAACAAGTTCAAGGCTGCAATAAGAAGAAAGAAGAAAGCTAAACTTGAAGAAGATGAAACTGTCAGCCATGATGATCCTTTGGATCACATTGACTATGACAATCTTCATCTTGCTTATGATCAAGAGAAGGATCATAAGTTTAGCTTTTAGATTGTTTTGTTATTTCTATTGTTATGTTTAAATTTTTTTTATTTAATGCAAGTAATGAATTGAATATAAATCATTTAACTTTTGTGGCATTTTATATTTATCCCTAGCAGCATTATGTTATGCCAAGCAGCATTAAGTTCTGAGTAATTACTAGCATTCACCCAAGCACCGATGTAAATAACAATTATACAGAAAAATTAATGGTAACATAGTGGTTCATACTGAATGATTAAAACATTAAAAATAACATAATAATGACTAATATCATCTTACATCAGGTTAAATTCAATGAAAATTATACAAATTATTTTGAATGCCTTTGTAAATATCAACAATGTTTCCACGGATTTCTTCTATTTCTTTATTCTGAAGATCAACTTTGTTCTGATGCGCCAGTATGATATCTTGGTCTTTTTTGTTCTGTTCTTCCAACCGCGTGATTCGTTTATTGTATAGTTCAACCAACTGTCGTTCAGTACCATATTGGCCTGCAGAATGGCATTTGTCCCAGCACTCTTGGGTTAGGCCGTGGATTTTATATTTTTTTTGGCATTGGAAGAGGAGGAGAAGTATCCCTAGAACGTTTTGTTTTCTTTGAAGGATTTGAAGATGATGAAGCCATTGCGTTCCAAACAAAAATTTAATATGTAATGAAAAGATGAAAGAAGTTGGTTGTAATTCCTTTGTATTTATAGGCACACAAGAGTCGCAATGGCACAACGTTTAAGTGTCACAACGGTTTACAATTAAGTATTTACATTTACACCGGTTTACAATAAGTATTTAACAGTCACAACGTTTCTCAAGCAGCATTAAGTTATGCCTAGTAGCATTAAGTTATGCCAAGCAGCATTAAGTTCTGACTTACTAGCATTCACCCAAATTCCAATTCAAATAGCTCAGTTAGTCTAGAAACAAAGAAAACACAAGCTATAACATATGTATCGAATTGTGACTACACTTAGATAATGTGTGACAAAATATGACTCTATGATTTAGACACCTAAATAAATACTTCGTGTGACCATATATAACAACTTGAATTTAGTCACACAAACACTCAATGTGACTAATATCAAGGTTAATGATAACTCAGCTCGCATTTTGCAATAAATAATAGTCACATAAATATTTCACAATGTGACTATTTTGAATGTATTAGTCACATATAATACCCTTATAATGTGGCAATAAACACAATTTAGATACGCATTTATGATATGGTGTGACTATTGTAAATCCTATAGTCACATGATCGTGCTTCAATTAAATGTGACTATACACATTAGGATTTGGCAAGCAAACACACACTAAACTTTAGACACACATACTAACTTACGTGACCATATGTATCGAATTTTGGTTACACTTAATCATGTATGTCTATGGTTTAGTGTGACCATATATGACATTTGGTCACACTATTCAAGTGTGTGACATATATTTGTCACTTTTAAATGCATATCGTGACTAACGCTTCAAACTTACTTTTCAGTTGTCACACATTTCAAATTCATATGTGGCTAAATATTCAGCAAAGAATAGCAGTCACGTTTAAATAGTGTGTGACAGACTTGACTATATAATCTAGCCACATACGCAATTACTTCATGTGACCATATATCTATTTTGATCACACTCTTCAATTGTGTGACATATATTTGTCACATATGTATATATGTAGTGTGACTAATGTTTAAAGCTGATTTGTATCTGTCACACGTCCCAAATTAAAAGTGACTAAATGATCGAAAAATATTTACCAGTTACCCTCTAGTCACATAAATACACAAATGTGTGACAATAGAATTCTGAAATGGTCACACAAGTCGGATCAAGTGTGGCTATTTATTTTATTCCGGTACATTTAGTCACGTAAAAATGTTACCGTGTGACCGTTCAAAATCGACCATGTGTGACGAAAGGCCATTTTTATACTAGTGAGCTTTGAAAGACATTATTGTGATACATGTCTAGGGAGTCAAGGACAGACTAATAATAGGAATAAAAAGTAAGTGTCAACTAATAGGGTTTTAGAATTGATTCATTTGGATTTGTATGGTCCATCTCCGATCCAAAGTTATGGAGGTAACTTCCACACTTTAATGATTATAGATGATTATTCAAATTACACTTGGGTATTATTCTTTGAAAACAAGGATGGAGTCTTGAATAAATTCAACATTTTAAGAAAGAAACTTGAAAACCTACTTGATTGTTCAATTGTCTCAATTAAAACAAATCATAGTAGTGAATCTGATAAAATGCAATTTGGAACCTTTTGTGAACAACATGGAATATCTTATAACTTATCGGGCCCGTTCACTTCTCAATCGCTTGAGATTGTTGAAAGAACACATCGTAAGTTAAGAAAGATGAGTCGTGCAATGCTTGACGAGCAATCCATCACACAAAAATTTTGGTGTCATGCCCTAGATACCGCATGTTATATCTTTAATAGAGTTCATATAAGAAAGGTCATTAATAAAACTCCATATGAAATACTTAGAAATAGGAAGCCTTCCTTAGAATATTTTAAAATATTTGGTTGCAAAGTATTTATACTTAACACCAAAGAATATCTTACCAAATTCGACCGATTGGCTCCAAACGGTCAACTTAATTGACCAGGTGATGGTCAACCAGGTCAAACTGCCTAGAGTCAATGCTCCGCGGAATATAGCGTTTCCCCGGTGTAATATATCAAATAAATAACATGTATGGTTCTTGTAGTTTGGATCGAATTCAAGGAAAGGAAAGAAAGAAGTAGAAGAGTTTTAGAGAGAGAAAGAGGTTGGGAGCCTTGTAAACAAGAAAGAAAAGTTGAATTGCAAATGAAGGTCCAACCCTCTCCCTTGGGTGGGAGAGGGTATTTATAGTTACATGCTCAACGCCCTATTAAACGGGCTGTGGACCGGGCAGACAGTGGGTAAAGACCCGACCCAACTCCACAAATACTACACTAAACTAATGATTACTACGAGCTACATTATGCTATTACAATACTCGGGGTGACCGAGTCTTCATTGGAATAAACGTATTCCTAACAATCTCCCCCTAAGGGAGGTCACCCAAAAAAATAAGCGCTGAATCGTAGCATATAATCTTTGAAGATGTCTCTGTAGCTCGTAGCATAATGATTCTTCTTAGTTGAGATCTTTGTGCTTTTGGGCAGCTGACTCTAGATGACTTGTTGAATTTGTTGGATGATCTTTGAAAACTACTTCGAGTGCATCATCCAAAATGTGTGTCTGCAAGACATCATAGAGTAATAACTTCTTCATGTGATATGATCATCTTTGTAGTGGCATGCTCACACTTTTCAGAATCATGATCTTCAGCATCAGGGTTTAGAATTAGAGATCGTCAACAGCATAGTGTGAAGACTCCTTCTAACCCTTACCAAGACCGTTCCTAATCGAAAACCCACAGAGGGTCTTTTAAGATTATACCGTAGTATATCGACGATTAGGTGAGTCGATGGAGATCACTCCACGACTGTAGACCTTTTGTAACCATCAGGACCACTTAGCATAATCCACAAGGAATTACCTAAGTGACCTGCTTTCAGGGCTGCTTGATGTTGACCCTGGCAGGAGTTTCCATTCAATCATTGGGAGTTACATAAATAACATCCCTCATAAATGTTCTGGCAGATTGCTAAGATCTGCGTAGGACTCATAAGTTTACCACTGGTGTCCTTAATGTTGAACACCCAGGGTAGAAGTAGCACGTGTACCTATGAGATCTTTTTATGTATCTCGAGGCTCTAGACTCAATAAGTGCATTTGGTTTTCCTATGCGGAGATTAGGGAGAGGTCTCCTGCTTCAATATCAACTATCTCTAAGAGATAAGTCGATAGATTACACCGGTTCCCCGTGAGAATGAAACAAGTTCTTTTAAGAGAACTTGAGTGGCTAGAAGGTTTAGTGCGTTGCGTCACTGGGTCCATGACGTCTTGTCTTCAATACCGATGTCGCCTTAGCAACAATCAGTAGATTATGAATTGAACCCGGTTTCTGCCCTAAGGTTGAATAATTGGAGGGCTATTTCTTTTCACCCTTTCTCATTTCATTTCTTTTTTAATTCTTCAACCCCTTCTTTCCCCATTCTCACATTTCTCCTTTTTTTCATGATCATACCTACGAACTTTCTAATACTATCTATTCGGTATTGTCCATGGGTAGATCCCTCCAGTTCTGGCGGATCATAGGACGGTTTTCCTAACCTTAGCCACCTTATAACTTCATGACTATCCTATGTTGCCATACACCAAATCGTTGAAAATTCTCTCAACGTGTTTATGATTGAAAATTCATTTTGTTAACACGCTGAGAGTTTTACCATTTTCAAATGCTCCCCCTTAACATGTGCACCGATGTTTTGATGATAAATTTGCACATGACAGGAAGAGTTGCACTTTAGAATTGATCCACCTTTAGTAAACATGAACAGGCATTCGAGACACGCTTACATCACTAGTTAGACTAGCTTGAAATTATTACCCGGCCTGGTCAAGTTCACAAAAGGTTTCTCGAAACGGTACACTCTACTCAGACAAGTCCTCTTCGAGACACGCTTACATCACTGGTTAACCCAGCTTGAAGTTATTACCCGGCCAGGACAAGTCCTTTCGATTGATGGCGGTCATTGTTTCGTCAATTCATTGGTTAAGACTGAGTCTCGATCTCACAAGATGCAAGGATCCCTTTTTTTTCAAATCATTTGCTCCCCCTTAATATGTGCATTGATATACAAAGGGTTTAACACATATAGGAGAGCATTCTTTTTGAATTAACACCACACATTTTAATCAGATTTCCATATTTAAATCACATTTTTCTCCCCCGATCAAAAATTTCAAACCAAATGAGATTTGTGATCCCAAGTGATTTAAATAAGTTAAAAGATTTTGGGAGAAAGATGTGTTATGTTTAAGAATTACTGGGTTTTTTTGAGATGATACATTTGCTCCCCCTCAAACCTTGAGGGAGAATGTTATGTGTTAGAAGTGATGAGTTTATAAATGATTTAGAGTTTAACGAGAAACTCATGAAAAATTCATATACTAACACATAACAATCACATGTCGAATACGCCCTTACGCACAAAGATCTTGTTATGATGACATATAGTTTTTGAAATCACGCTCCCCCTCAATCGATGACGCATTTTCAATAATCGTATTTTGCACAAAAGATAAATTCTTTTTGCATCGATTGAGTGGTATATTTTAAAACACTGTTTTAAGTGTATTTTGATCTTCAAAAAAAACCATGGTACCACCAAGTTTGGATCAAATACTTTCCCGAAGAATCTTTGAAAGGAAAGTATTTGTTTGATAAAGAAGACTTCTCTTTTTTTTCAAGAAATGATGCACTTAAGCGTACATCAGATCGGAAAGGCACGAATATAAAGTAATTCATGCCTTTGTTAGGAATAGACGTCTTTTTGGCGACGAACTTTCCCCAGTATGACGACCGGGTTGCTATCTGAAGTAATAGCAAACCATTTTGAAGACCGGGTTACAGCCTGAAATGACTGCAAACCATTATAGAAAGCATTTGGGGAGCGACATGTTTTAGAAAGCATTATTAAAACATAAAAGAACTCTTGCTCAAGCATATGTATGACTCCGTGTCATTGTTGAACGACATTTCTAAAGACGTACATAATATTGATTACACAAGAGACATGTCGCGAGAAGAATCTTTTTGTAATTTTGATGTTTTTCAATTTTTTATGAATTTTGTTGGTTTAATTTTTTTTTTTTTTTTTTTTTTTTTTTTTTTTTAAGATATATACAGGGATATGTGAAGCGAATCCATTACTCCTCATTCTCTTCATGAAGACTTTTGAATGATTCTGGCGAAAGACTCTTCATCCCAAGTAGCAAGAGAATAAATCGTAACCGTTCTCCTGGGAGTGCCTTAGTGAAGAAATCTGCCAGTTGTAACTCTGTCTTTACGAAGAAAAATTCCACAACCACTTTTTTTTTTTTTTTTTTTTTTTTTCCACTTTTTCAACCACACCTTTGGAGAATCCATTTGCCTTGTGTTCAGAACGTCATGATGCTCATCAAGATTTACTTTGAAGAACCACTTAAGAGCAATAATTATTGTGCAGTCTGGTGGAGGTACCAATTCACATACTTCAAGTCGATAGAACTCATGTAATCTTCGGGCTCGACTTTGGATAGTACGGAATTATAAAGGCACCACAAGGCATATGTGTCAAGTTTCCTTCGCGTGGACACTTGTTAAGAAGGATTCCCAAATATGTTCTCAAAAAGTATTATCATTGCTCCATTTTTCAAAGTTGTTCATGTGGTTGAGGGTTAGGAAGTGATGTAGCCGTATCAAGATCTCCTGAAGAAGATACCTCAGATGAAGACTCAGGAGCAAATGTGTTGTAGAACGGAACATCATTAAGAGGAGGAAATGAATTAACTTCAAAAAGAATAGTCTACTGCAGTGCTTTAATGTACGAAGGAAGATTGAAGATTCGGCTATAAAGGAGATTGACTTGCTTATGGTGCAACTTTGATCAATTGAGACAGACATCGATACACCATTTGAATTGTTTGGAGCCGGAGCTACTGCAACTGATGGTAAAGGCGTGTCAACAGTTGATGGCTCGAAGTATTCATCATATCTCTGATCAACCAAACTCTTCAAATCGTCGCTTGTAGGAAGTACATAAAGTACTGCAGGCGTGTAATACTGTACAGGACCTGAACTGAATGGTTCAGAAGACAAAAGTTTAGACACGCGTCCTGCACTGATGTGTACAGAAGCCATTATCACAGTCGGCTCATTGTAGGAGTGTGTAGCCAACATCTCTAAAACATTCACTACCAAAGCTTTTGAGGCTCCTGATTAATCGTCTAACGACGTAGATGCCATGATAAGATCTTAAACGGGATTTTACAACTCTTGTGACTTAAACCGAGAGATTGGTTCTCTCCCGGGATTTTACTAAAGTCAACAAAAGAAACCGAAAGATGTAATATGCGAGCTGGACTTAGAGTGAGATCTTGGATAAGTTACAACTAGCACTAAGTGTCAAGTCGCGACAAGTCAAGTTACAATCGATCTGATCGTAATAAGTCAAGTCGTAAGTATTAACTCACAACTTCAAATTACAGTCAGACTAATCGAAAAGACTTAAGTCACAACAATTCACTAAACACAAGTAGTTAACAAATCACTAGAATCTCACAATTAAGTTAATCAATAGACACCACCAGATCGCTGAGTTTTAGCCTCCTCAATGTGAAGCTTTGGTAGCTTCCCCTCACACAGACAAACACGTACTTGAGACCACTTCCCCAGACAGTTGAAGTGATGCAAAAAATCTCATTGAATGAAGCTCGATAATCCCGAAGAAAACGATAACACCGAAGTAACAAGGTGAACCACGGATCATCTCTGCGGTAATCAATCCCGGAATGTATGATGAAGCCCGATCACATGACCCTATTGTACGTCCCCGATGTACACATTACACTGCGGTTTTGAGCAGTTGTCTATTCAGGGGAATAAGATATCAGCATCTTTATTTCACCAAATGCTTTCCAGTTATGTTACACATACCAACTTAATCCATATTGTACGCATGTATCCAACACAAGAAGAAAACGATAGCACTGAAGTAATAGGTTGAAGCACTGATCATCTCTGCGGATATCACCTCCGGAATATCTGATTAAGCCTGATCACGTGAACCTATGAAGATGTCGATAAGCAATATCATCTCACGCACCAACTGTTCTTCTCATATTTCTTGCTATTGAAAGCTGAAGTAATACAAACCACAAGTATCAGAAGACCACTTCCCCCACGTAGATGGAATGATACACCAAACGCCACAAGTTAATACACTGATATTCTCTGCGGTTATGACATTTATCTTCCCGGGATAACTTCAATTAAGAAGAAGTATTAAGTTCATCACGTGTACTCATTATGCATTCAGATGTATGTCTCCTTCCCCCTTGCTGGTTTTGATACCTCAGAATTAGCAACACATTATAGGCACATCTACTTGAAATCTTATGAGAAGAACAAAATTGGTTTAACTGGATCTGGTGAGAATCAACTGCTACAAAACTCTCTCTGACTATCTTTACCAACCCTTATGTAGGCTATTTGAAGTGACCACTAATGAAGTAAACCCGATATACCAAATTTGAAACTGAAGTAGAATTCCCCATTCTTGTAACTTAATATTGCACTAGTGTGTGACTAAGAGCGGTGTAGAGAGTTCGTGTAACATCGAATCCCTAAGTACTCTATACTCTTCAACCAACCAACCATCAAGTATAAGACGTACATCACCTCTTGACTACCGACAACTTCGTGTAAGTTGTGACACTCCTTAAATTGATAGTTATTTTGTGGTAATAAAAATAAGAATCACCAAAATAACTAGATATCCAAGTCTTCGTCATTGTAAAGGTAAAAGCTCAAGCACGGATCTCGAAGAGTCTTCATCTACCCAACCCCGACTTCAAGATAAAATAAGATCACTCCTTTGTGAAAGTCAACTTCAATCTCAAATAAGGGATACCAAATAAACTCCGTGATTACTTGACATTCCATGTCCAAATTCTTAGCCGTTTTGAATGTCCTTCGGGTTGATTTAAACAACAATCCTTGATTATAGAACCAAACGACGGATCATTATTCATGTGTGCATCTTCACAATCATGATAGTCATCATCAACACCTTGAGGAATAACTGGAGATTAGATTACTTGAGAAAGTGATCAATCATCATTTATAATACTTCTAGATGGTGCATCTTGATCAATCATCATTCGTTGAAGCTTGGAAGTAATCATCAAACATGAATCCCAGTCATCCTTAGTAAGTAGAACATTAGGTGTTGGAGGAGAGTCGTATGACCATTCTTCAAGCATCAATCACCATGTGGTATATTCACACTTCTCCCCCTCAAAAATTGCAAGCGAGGTTTGCACTTTTTGATTGAGCAAGTGAATAAGAATACAATCAATCATGTATTTTATTCACACTTCCCCCCCTCAAAAATTGCATACGAGGTTGCCATTTTTGATTGAGCATGTGAATAAGAATACACTCAATCATGTAGTTTATTCACTCTTCTCCCCCTCAAAAATTGCATACGAAGTTTGCCATTTTTTAATGAGTAAGTGAATATGAATTCAAGCAAAGATGAGTAGATCCACTTGATGACTGAACGAACATGGAGAAAGCATGAAGCATGTTGTTGAGAATGGTCAAAACAAGAAGATTTCTCTTCTTCCGAAGATAAGGCGCATTGAATCGTACACCTTTCTTGTCTTTGATAAACGGGGCCTGAAGTGTGGTCAGCAGACGCCATTATGATGACATTGAGGACCGAGGCTTGAACTGAGGTGTTCAAACGTCATAGTACAGATACATCAACATTGACATTCCAGTCCTCCTGAAGTAGGAGATATGCTTGCTTTAGGCCTCCACACTTTGAGTTTTCTCCCGTAGAGAATGATTGATGTACCTGCAACTGAGTAAGGAGTACTTGCACTAACATCACAAACTTGATTGCATATATATGGGTTAGTGGCAACAGTATCCAAACCCTTTGGGTTTTCACAGTCAACCAAGGCATTGCTATTAGTAATCACCTTTACGGTAGGTATCCACTTAAGTCCAACGCACTTAAAAATTCTACCAGTTGGAACCCACTTATGGCAATGTCTAGGATTACTAAGCTTCTTATGCATAGTGGAAGGCTTATCGATATTCCTAGTCACCAATGATTTAGCAGTTTGTGTCCACCTAGGAGAAGTTTTAGGTTTGTTTTGCTTCATATGCATTGTGGATGTCTTACTGTAAATCCTAAACTTAACCGGTTGAGCCTTAGCAGTGTTCCTCAATAACCTAGGAGGGATCATACTAGGTTGTGAACCTAAGATTCCATCCTTATGAAGTAATGCCCTTTTTCTAGCCTTTTCTAGATCATAGTTCTTGTACAAGTCCATTATATCATAAGTGTTTTGAACCTTAATGCTAGGTTTTGACACTGTTTTCGAACTAGTTCAAGAGGAGCTGCCTGTAGGGGTAACTACTTGTTGAGGTTTAATAGAACTAGAAGCAATTATCTTAGGCAAATAATGTGGAGTGACTGGTTTTGTCAAAACTTGTTCAGCATCAACTTGGGAGGCAAACCGTGTTTTTGAAAATTTTGGGCGTTCAGATCTAAAAGCAGTTGGTTGCCTAACAACGGATTGGTTTCTATACGATTGAGAAACTGGTTTCCCCAAGATAGATGGTTTTGCAAACTTAGTGTTCACACTATTCCCTGTTGCTTTTCTTAGCTCGTTCTTTAATGCTGTAATAGTGAAACCCTTTTCCTGAAGTTGAGCTTTGAATTCATCATTTTTGGCAATCAAAGAGGTTGTTTGTTCATCAATTTTAGTTTTTGTTTCTTTGATTGAATCACACAGTTCTTTACAATGAATTTTCAAAGACTCATTTTCCTTAAGTAATTCAGCCACAAATTGTTCCAATTCAAAATTTCTTGTTGCAAAAGTCTTACTGACATGATTATCCTCAACTTCATTACATACATCACACATCTCAGAAATACGTTTTTTTAGGTTGTTGATTGACAAGTTTTTGGCTTCCAGCTGAGCTTTCAAATCATTTATCATAAAGAATTTGCGGAAATCAGGAAGTTCCGGATTTTTACACGGTTGATTAGTTTGAAAACTTTCTTCCTTTTGTTGCATTGCAATTTCAAGTGAAATACAATGTTTTTCAAGTTGTGCAAATTTGTTTGAAAGTTCATTAAAAACTTCTTTATCAACCACATCATTTGATTTAAAAGACTCAGCAATAAACAAAGGATTAACACAATGTTTTTCAAGTTGTGCAAATTTTTTTGAAAGTTCATTTAAAACTTCTTTATCAACCACATCATTTGATTTAAAAGACTCAGCCATAAACAAGGAACTTGACACATCATCACGTTCAACATCCTGATCACTTTCTCCCCCTTTATGATTCATATTTGTTAAATCAGAAATGGTATTGCTATCAGTCTTTTTCAACAAATATGTGTCATAACTGGGCATAACTTGATCAGTATGCAGTCGTTCATTAGTAAGCACATGATGTTGATCAATTAAGGGTACCTCAGCACATGACACATGTTCTTTTACCGGTCTGAAATATGTATCCATATCATGTGTAACAAGAGTCACTGAATTGTTGGTAGTGTCAAGCTTAACAATCTCTGATCCTTTGCATTCAGCGACTACTGACCCAACATTCGATGCTTTACCCGAATCAACCATACCCTCGCATGATTGCACCCGAGATGCCTTCACCTTGTCATCATATGCAGGTATACGCTGTGCCTTTTCGTTAATGAATCTTTTCACTTTATCCATAAGTTGGACAAGTGTATCTCTGAACGTGTCAACCTCAATTCCCGTGTGATCAGCAACGCACTTTTTCATCATCTCACTATAATGGTCATACTCCAGAGTGAATTTCGAGTCAAAGAACACTTGGAGTTGTTTGTTGATCACACAAAGGGCAGCCATGGATCCCATCTTGGAAAATTCTCCTTGGTCAAGTTGTTGTTGTAGTTGATCTAAGTAAAGAATCATTGTGCATGTGAAAGTCTGAACATCTTGACCAAAGAGTGTTGTAAATGCACGTTCGAATCCCATCTTGAATCCAGTTCCCTCTAAAAGTACTGATAGGTGTGAATGAAGTTGTTGAAAACATTCTATGCAACAATCTTTTGCATTATAGAGCAATTTAAGTGGCTGGTGAAGTACATTCTCAGATCTGACAGAGTCTGAAGTAGTAGACATGATGTAAGCGTACACGGGATTTTACAATTCTATGATTTAAACCGAGAAATAAATTCTTTCGCGGGATTTTACAAAATCAAGAAGAAACCGTGAAATGATGCAAGAGGACTTTAGTGATTGAGTGTGAGATGATAAACCTTGCAAGGTACAATAAGTTATCTAAGTCAAGTCACAATGAGTCAAATCACACCAAGTCAAATCACAATTAGTCAAACTGCAAGAATCAACTCGCAACATCAGATTGTAATTGGACAAGTTGCAACAACTCAAATTGCAACAATTCTCAAATCACAGAACTATTCAACTCGCAGCGTGTAGTCACCTCACAACAACTTGATCAACTAGCAGTGAGTTATCAATTCGCACTAAGAGTCAACCAGCAGTGAGTTTTCAACAAGTAGTATGATTTGGTTCGGTTGATGCAAATTGTAATGTTGAAAAGTTTGGTCTAAAAACTTAAAACCTCAATAACTTCACTCCGGAGGTAATTTGGGCCTCAAGAAAATTTGTTTCACGACTTTGTAGTAAAGCTTTACAATATTTAGCCTGTTCCGGACGTTTTGACAGCTAATTCGCTGAAAACGGAGTTACGGTTCAAAAGTTATGGCCGTTTGAAGTTTTGACGTAAAAAGTCAACTTTGGTCAACAGCTAAACAAGCAAATCGCTAGATCCAACTCGCTAAACACCACCTCACAAAAAAAAAACCAACTCGCTAAAGACCAACTCGCTGAATGCCAACTCATTGGAAGTACCAAGTCTGGAATCATCAACTCGCTAAACCAACCAACTCGCTAAACCAACCAACTCGCTGAAGTTATCAACTCGCTAGGATATCAAATCTCTAAAATTGACAACTCGCTAAAAGTACCAACTCTCTAGAATGGCAACTCTCTAGAATGACAACTCTCTAGAATGGCAACTCGCTGAAAACCAACTCTCTAGAATGGCAACTCTCTAGAATGGCAACTCTCTGGTTTAGCAACTCTCTGGCAGCAACTCTCTAGCAGCAACTCTCTAGTAGCAACTCTCTAGAATGACAACTCTCTAGAATGGCAACTCTCTAGTTTAGCAACTCTCTGGCAGCAACTCTCTAGCAGCAACTCTCTAGTAGCAACTCTCTAGCATCAACTCTCTACACTTCTGGACAAAAAGGTCGCTTTCTAGTGATTTTGTCTTCTTTTCTCTCTAGCATCAACTCTCTACACTTCTGGACAAAAAGGTCGCTTTCTAGTAATTTTGTCTTCTTTTCTAAGATATAGTAAAACAATCAAATCTCTACCAAAACTAATCAAATCACTACCAAAATTAAGCAACTCTCTATGAAGAATTATTCACCAAGAAGCAACTCTCTACCAAGAAATACTTACAAAATACACTCGAAATTGCTCAAAATCACCAATAAACACAAGAAACTAGATACCCAACCACTAAACCAAGTTCATATGACCATCCTAATCATGAAAGTACAACTATAAAACATATCTAACCACAAACACTAAAAATCAAAGATGTTTTGGTGAGTATGATTCGAACCAAACAAACCACACAAGAAACCAAACTAATTCGAGTACACCTAGTCCCTAAGATGTGACCATGGCTCTGATACCAATTATAATATATCAAATAAATAACATGTATGGTTCTTGTAGTTTGGATCGAATTCAAGGAAAGGAAAGAAAGAAGTAGAAGAGTTTTAGAGAGAGAAAGAGGTTGGGAGCCTTGTAAACAAGAAAGAAAAGTTGAATTGCAAATGAAGGTCCAACCCTCTCCCTTGGGTGGGAGAGGGTATTTATAGTTACATGCTCAACGCCCTATTAAACGGGCTGTGGACCGGGCAGACAGTGGGTAAAGACCCGACCCGACTCCACAAATACTACACTAAACTCATGATTACTACAAGCTACATTATGCTATTACAATAATCGGGGTGACCGAGTCTTCATTGGAATAAACGTATTCCTAACACCCGGGTCGTTATGTCCCGACGAGGTGTGAATTGTTATCAAACGGGCTTGTGATCGGGTGAATTTGGACAGGAAAAGGGTTTGTGATTGATTACACTAAGGAATCTACAGGGAAATAGCTTAAATAAGCTATATGAACAAGACTGGAAATTTAGAAAAACCAGAAACGTTTAAAATCTAAAAGCGCGTACGTTTAATTTAAATTTACGTTAACGTACGAGATAAAAAGTGAAAACACAAATCTGAAAACCCACAGGGGGTAAAAATGACTTTTCTACAAACTAAAGGATAAAAGAAAATTTTTAGAAAAAGAAAATAAATTTTTACACTAATTAATTATTTAATATTAATTAAATACTATTTAATACTAATTATTAATATTTAAATAACTTAATTACAATATAATATTAATTTAATACTAGAAAAATAAAAATTAAATTTCTAAAATTATAAAATAACTAAAAACAAAATTTAAAACTAAAAATATGTCTTTTTGTGATTTTTCTATTAATTAATTACTAATTAAACATTAATTACCTAATTAAACTAATTAGTATTATTAAGAATACTAAAAAGACTTAGAAAATTAAGAAATTTTTTATAAAACTAATTAACCATCACATGAATCCTAAAAAATTATAAAAAGTTTATTTTATATATTTTTACACTATTTTACTAATTATTATATTAAATATTAATTAATTACTAATTTAACTAATTAAATTCTAAAAATTACAAGATGAACAGTAATAATTCTAGAAAAATTCCTAAAAATGTTTTATTACATATAAAAGCTAGGAAAAATATAAAAACTAGGTGTTACTTTATAAAAACTAGTTATGCTATTTAATACTTAATTATTAATTAATTATTAATAAATCTAATATTAAATCTAATAAATACTAAAAGACAATATAAAAATCTGAGAAAATTACTGAGATTACTTTAATATATAAGGAAATTAAGAAAAATATAAAAATGCTAAGTGCTTAAAAAAATCTAAAAAGGAAAATTAAAAATTTAAATTACATTAAATAGAAACTATCACTTATTATTAAATTGGTTTTTCTTGATATTTCTTTTAGAAAACTATTTAAGTACAGAAAACAACTATCTTTTATGAAGACAACATTCTTGGAATTTAAAATTAAGCTGTGTGGAGCTTATTGGATCCAACAGTAAAGTTTTTGGCTTGTTTAAGGAACTTTAAGCTTGCATAAGCTTGAAATAAGCTTTCCAAAATGAACCAAAGAGGAAATAAGATTAATATAAGCTACATAACTGAAAAAGGGCCAAATGGTACAGAGGATTATACTTAAATATCTTGAATCAACCAAATAAGCAATCTAAAGTACCCTGATTAACAGCAGGCCTGCAACTAACTTATGGGCCAAATTCAGATAGGGGCAAGAAAGCTCAAGCTCAAATGGAGCTGGGATCAAGTTAGACAGCTAGAAGATCTATCTTTAAACACATAACACCATAACTTAAATCATGAACACACCACGTATAAGTAATACACTCTCACATGATTTGACCCCTCAATCTCTAAGAAATTGTGAACTCCTCCATAATCTTTCCAAACTCTCAAACATTATATAAAATTTCAATGATCTCTGACCAACCCGTAACCTCAGATATCTTAGAATAATAAAACATACTCGCAAAAACTAAATCAAAAACACTCTCTTAACTTGGGCCTTAACCCACTGCTTCTATGCGCCGACACACATTTAGGCCTCGAGATTTCAGTAACCCAACACACCATTGAACTTGATCACCAACTTAAGCCCGACATTGCTCAAGCCCAAAAATCTAAATACTACTCCTAACCGACTCATACCTATAGTTTCGAACCATTTTTCCGTGACATTTCTACACACCCCATCAATATTTTTTTTGTGCATCTCAATTTATCATGAACCTAAGAAACAAGTGTGACGAATCTTTTCCAATTAATCGATCCTTCGATGGTCAAATTTTCATCAAAACTCAACTCAATTGCTTCACTCAACTATAACCAAAAATCATATTTATCTAAGTATTCGAAACCAAACAAACTTCCATATATAGTTTTGGTTATAATTCATTAAAAACCCACCTTTGAAAACTTAACTACAATCAAACCAACCAATGTTTTGATACATAATGACCTTCTAAATACAAATATAACGATTCATAAGCAGTAAAAACAAGCGAGAAATTAACATAAACTAAGACAGCATAAAGCGAAATAAAAATTTTCATTCATACGTTCGAAATTACATGGAAACACAACGAACCTTATTTCAACATTTCAACCACTACACTACGACACTATTTCCAAAACTTGTCAATGATGATCGATAGAACCACGAATGGTGCAAGAAACATTAAGATCCCAACCAACGTAGCACGATCTTCGTTCGGAACATACACTAGATAGATAGCAGTAACAATGGCATACATGATTGCAAGATTGGTGATGAAGTGCGGCATGTCGACGAAAATGATAAAGTGAAAGAAAAGTTAGGTAAAAAGGAGTGTAATAGTGGGTTATTTAAAGAGAATAAGAGTTGGATACTGTACACCACTGTGGTAAAATACTGTTCACACCTTAAAAACTACAAATAATAATGCCAAGTAACAACTATAATTTTGGACTAAAGTTTCCCCAAATTTTTCTTTCAAAATCATACTAAGATTGGTTATCATCAAGTAAGAAGCTAATAACAAATACGTTAAGCTGGAAAGAATAACTAAAAACCGCTCAGAGTTAGATCGTCAGAAATAACTATTTGTTCACTCTTCCCACTCACCTTTACAGCTACCTTATCTTAGAATCCCGGGACGGGATTCCGTTTAACGGGTAGGTAATATAACACCCCGTAAAATTTTCCTACGATTAACACGTTACCATAACATAGATTAACCATTTTACGAGGAACAATTTTTTTTTTTATTATGCATGACATATTATGTGAACCACTACGACATTTATGATTGACCATTTGCCTAGCAAGGATTCAAGAATGACCAAACTTGTTCCATAACTCACTCAGTTAGTCGTTCTAATCTGCCCAAAGTAAAACTCAAAAACCAACCAAACCGTAGGTATATAACTTCCAAAAACGTGTCCAAACTTTCCTAGACACCACCCAACTTACCCAATGACTGCTAGATTAACTCACAAGCTATAGTGGAATGTCAGGAATGAACAAGGATTGTATGACACATTCCTTTTTACTGCCATGATTCGATTGGAGGGAATTGTGGTGCCACCACACATAAACGAAACAACACAACACTTCCTTGGCATTATTCTTGTGTTCACATCTTCTAAACTCTCTATAAAACCTTCCCATGCAACCTGAGATGATCACACACACATAAACTTACCAAATATGCAAGTTCAAGTCGAATAGCACTAGTTGAACGGGACAGAAGGTTTGGAGCTAGTTCGAAGTGTAGAAGTGAAGCAAGAGTACCACGTTAGTTCATTTTGTATCCTTGCCGCGAAGTGAACCATTCCACATTCCTCTTTGATCCATTTCCAAACCATACGAACCATTTTACCCACCTATTTTGAGGTGAGGTGAGACTCTTCATTTTTGTTTATATGTATACGTATATAAAATTTACTTTGAACACAAATCACTTAACCTCTCATCCTCAAAATATATAAACACAACATATATTTATTATTCGTTATTTTCATTTTTGACCACGCTAAAAATCGAGTATGATAATAATTTTGAGCTAATAATAACGTATACGTAAATTATATCACACGTTCCATGTATACCTTGACCCATTCGAATAAGCACAAAAACACTTAGAATATTTCTAAGTGTTGAAACTGTTTTCAAAATGAGGTTTGCTCGATCACTTTGGTCTCGTAAATAAATATTTAGACACGTGACATATTATATTTTAAGGCTCGACCTCATTTTTGACATGACCAACAATTGTGAAACACTTTTTGTTCGACTATATAAGCACGTATAAGCTGTTTTATAGGACCAAAGTGAATCGACCTTGAAACTAGTTTTTATAACATGTTGGGCTATTAAGCCCGTTAAGCTGTTAACAAGCTTATTCGATAAGCTGATCCCATAAGCTTGTTTGTAACGTTTTTACAACTTAAAATATAGTCCAAGTCCAGGCCCAAACCTTTCGTAAGCCCATTGGATCAGAAAATGTTAACGGGCCTTGATATTGTCTCGTTAAGGCCCATATAGTGAAAAATAAGCTTTTTAAGGGAATAAGCTGTCCTAATAAGCTCTTTTGAACATTCTGAACTTATTGAAATAATAAAAATGATAAACTTTGACTTTGGCGAAATTTGGACTAACCTTGCAAAATTTTCATAACCAGGGACTAAAAGTGTAAACTTTGCAAACTTTGGGTCAAAACTGTAATTTCTAATTTTCTGAGTTTAAAACTGTAAATAATGATAATTGGAGTTGAAAACTGTAAATATTGATATTATTTGGACTTAAAATGAAACGATTGTTAACTACGGATTAACGGTGTAAAATTATATTCGTTAGGGTTAAAAGTGTAACTTTGGTAAAACTAAAGGATTTTATGTAAATATTATTTTATAAACCAATTACTATTTCTGATGTTGATCCGGTGAAGGGCAAACCAACGAACTATTTTTGAATTGATAAGGAAATCACTCATTTTCTAATTAACAATTTAAAAACTCTATGAACTCACCAACCTTTGTGTTGACACTTTTAGCATGTGTTATTCTCAGGTAACTAAACAAGAAGGAACTTGGAGGCACGGAGTGGGCTTGTAACCTGGCATGGAATTAAATAAACGTTTTGACACATTTCAAATAAACTTTTCGTTTAAATTATGAAACATCTTGATGTCTCGAATATTTGGTATTTTGAATGAATTAAACTTTAAAGCGTCACTTTTGTGTCGTTTTCTATTATTGTGATAAAGATCCTCGAAGTAACATCCAAAAAGTCTTCCGCTGACATGTTAAGTCTTCCGCTGACGTGATGATTTTGGGGGTGTTACAGATTGGCATCAGAGCTACAGTTATAGAGAACCAAGTGTTTTGAACATTGGACTATAACTACACGTTTAAAACGGACCACTTTTACAAAATACCACCTTATGCCCTTCGTGCCTACGCGTTTCCAACATCTGGTAGAGACATTACTTTTACATGATTTCTTATATATGTTAACATGTTAGGATTATGCTAATGACTTACATTTACTAATCGGGATTATTACAAATACTGTGTCTTCATAATTCCATTCGCCCGACGATTATGTGACTTTAAATAGTTTATGGTACAACTACACTCTAGTATATTAATATATATATGCTCCCCCAACTATTTTGTGTACTATGCAAATCCTCTTTAATTGTCTTGCTTTCATCTTTATAGATGCTTACGACATACTCTTTTCGTACTCTCGGGAAATCCGCGCATAAATTATTTTGTCAAATAATTAAGTTAGAATCTTAAAATGATTTACAACGTCTTAATTTGAATGGATTGGGACGCCCTTTTGTTCAAATCAAGAAATTGTAAATCATTGAACCATAAGTTTATATTTCCTTAATTACATAGTTTGGGACGCTTCTCTATGTAAATAACGAAATATAGATAAATAGGTTTAATTACTTCTGAATTAACAGGCATATGAAACCACGAACCCCTAAATCTCACTAGAAACCACGAATATTGATACACAACAATATGACTAACATCGATAATGCTAACGTTACCAAGATCATTAGGTAAACCTTGACGTCACTAAACGATTGATCCTCCCAACTGATAAAAATACCATGTGCACTCACTTTTCCCCAAACTAAATTTCTATCCACAAAAACTGATAATTCAAGAAATTTCTCTACCCTCTTCCTTTGTAAAAACCAATATCAACAAAACTCTTTTGTTTAACGGGTAGGTTACCCGCACAGATTTTTGTAACTATTAATTTATCTAAACGTAACAGAATAAATTCTCACCCAAAATATGATCACAAGGAATTTTATTCAAACACCATATTATTAAAAAGCAGACTGAACGGAAATATATAAAAACATTACAAACAACGCTAAATTAAACATCACACTTCAACGGTAGTCTGGGTGATTTGACTTTTTGGATTTTCTGCAAAGGGTAAGTTTTGACTTTTTGAAATTGAAATTTAGTTTGACTTATGTGAGTTTCTAATAATCCTAACTGATTAAGTAAGCAATACTAAGCTATTTAGAAACTGGAATAAGCTATAACAACTATTTATGCAATGAAGTGGTGAATTACACACTTCAATATTCCAACAGTAAATGAAAGCAAGGATCTCAACTTGATTTTGACTTTCTAAGCTAAGAGTGCAATCTAGTTGGTATACCTAGCCCTAATATGACCTAATAACACTAATGGTGCAGAAAAACAAGCCAAGTGACAGCTTACACAAGCAAAACAATACACAACCAAACACCCCTTTATATAACAGTTGAGATGGTTTTCAAAGGAAATGGGTGAATCAAATCATGAAACATGTTCCTACTTTACTGATTATGTTTGTAATTTAACAAATAAGCAAAATTACACAGAAATAACAAGCTACAAACCATTTATAACTTAAATGACTAAAAGGTGAAAGTTGAGCTTACATTTGAACCAACTGAGAACTGAGTAATCCAGGAACTAGTTGTACTACCTAAGGCTTCCCAAGAAGCTACTAAACCAAGACCTTCCATAATTCACCTTGATCTTTGCATACACCTTTCTCCACATTGATTTTTAATTTATGACCAATTTAATGTAATTTTTGAGTATTTTCTATTATTAAACTAAAAACTGATTCTTAGGACTAGTAATCTTCTGAAAACGTTTAAGTAAGCTTAATTTATCTAAAAGGAACTCAGAACAACAATATTTAACAATTATAAATGACTTTGTCAATTTCACTTATAAATGCTAAAATTGGATTTCACAAAATAAAACTTGAATTAAAAGGTGAATAAAGTTTACATTACACTAATGAAACTTAATACAACAATTGGAAACTGAAAATTACACTTGAGATGGAAAAGTTATAAAAACGACACTAAAATTATTTAACTTACACTACTCTACACTAACTACATACTCTCTGTCTCTTATTTTCTTTTTTTTTTATTGACCTTAGGAGCTCCAGGTGTCCCTCAGAGTCTTTCCCACCAATTGTGGACCATTGGATTGGTCGAATTAATCATGGCCGTTTAAAATGGTTTTTGGCGTGAATTTCAGATTTTGGCAGGATTGCTTGGAGTGATTTGTGGGAATTAATGGAGTTTGGAAGGTAGTATTTGGAGGGGGAACATGGGATGGATTTGCTGAGGTGGAGGAGAGGGCATGGCAGGTTGTAGCAGAGCAAGTGGAGGGGGAAGGATGTGGTCAAACGTTTGTTTGACCCTGATGTGAATAATAAAAACGGGAAGGGTGGTTTATTTGTTTTGGGTGTTGGGCTGATGGTTGGTGATTGGGCCAAGGGGTAGGATTGGACTTGGGGTTTATGGACTGGATTGGATGTTGGTGTTGGATTTGGTTTGGTTTATTAAGGTTTTAAGTAATAACATCACAAGGACCATACATGTAATTATCCGAAAATCCAGGGGTTGAAACTGTAATTTCCCAAAAGTTATCACAAGGGCCAAAGTTGATAACTTCAATAACCCAGGGACCCAAAATGTAATTTTTCACAAATAAACACCCAGGGACCATTTTTGTAAATTTCCAAACCCTGGGGACTAAAGTTGCCATTTCACTAAACTTTCATTCCAAGGACTAATCTTGCCAAAATAAGTAACCACAGGACCATAAATGCTTTTTCTTCCAAAAATTTCCCACCAGGGACCAATTCTGTCAATTTCTGAAACTCCAGGGACCAAAACTGTAAATTCTCAAAACTTTTCAGATTTTTCACCAAAGGACTAAATATGACAACTTATGATTTCAAAAGGACCTTCGGTGACTTTTCTTTCCAAATAAGTGCTCAGGGACTATTTTTTGCCAATTTTTTAAAGTTGGAGGACTGAAACTGCCAATTTTGCAAACTTTGTATGTTTTTCATCTGTTTTTACTCATTTTGCATCTAAAACATATAAAACACGATTTTGGAATATTTTCAGTATTTTGATGCATATTTGAGTATTTTTGTATGTTTTGCAGTTCAGATTTGACCAAAAATGATGAGTGTTTGAGCACTCATCATCGACCCAAAGTCGTATGAAGGTGTGTTCCTAGGATACTCTCAAACTAGTAAAGCATACATAGTGCTTAACAAGGAAAAAATGAGGATTGAGGAAGCTCTCAACGTGGCCTTTGATGAGAGCATGCCCGAGCCTAAATCATCTCCTTCGGTAGAAGATGATGTGATCAATGAACCCATAGTTCAAGATCAAGAAAGGTCGCCGACATTACAAGTTAATGTTTCGGATGAAGGCAATCCTAAGGAAGTGAGAGAAGCGAGGGGTCATCCTTTACAACAAGTCATTGGTGACTTGAATAAAAGGACTCTTAGGTCACAAAACAAACAAGATTAGGTTTTTGGCATGACATTTTTCAAGAGTCCAAATTGCTTTGGGATAGGTTTTGATGTTAAAACATGCATCTTAGAAGAACAATCTTTAAGTCAAAATGAAATGTCTATGTGTTGTTTGCAAGCCTTTTAGGTGCTATTAGAGCTTATGTGTTTACATGATTAAGGCTTATATGGAGGCATGGATGGAAGCCCAAATAAATGTCTTCCAAGAGGAAAGATATGTATCAACTCATTATTCAAACAATGATTGATAATATCCAAGATTCTACATGTCTATACAATGTGCATTGAACAAGAAAATTTGACACAATTTATCTTGCTTAATCTCGATAATATTGTTACAAGCGATGATTCTAGAACTAGTGTAAATATACTAATGAGCCAAGATACAACATGTAACTATCCACTAATAGTTACTCCGTAATACATACACTTTAACAAAATAAACAATTTTAAAGTAAAAGGACAACTCGTGAAAGAGCGTAGACATAGACATTTCAAGATATGTATATTTCTTTATACAACTAAAAATAAAGAAAAGGAAAAGAAAAAGCAGTGAACTCTCAAAAAGATTAAAAAGAAAAAGAAAAAGACAAAGAAAAAGAAAAGTGAATTTCAAAAAGAAAAAGAAAAACATAAATTATCAAAATGAACCAATAACACACTTAAGTTAATTAGATGTGGCAATCGAGTCGTGTTCGTGTTGACATATTCGGGTTTGCGTGTTGGTGGGTTAGTATAACATTTACCCAAATACGACCCATTTATTAATCATGTCAAGAAACTCAACCCTAACCCACACCTGCATAACACGTGTAACTCATTTTTGACCGTTTAACTGTTTATATAAATAAGTCAAGTAGTGAATAAGGTTGGTGGTTTGTTGATTTAACTAGTTTAAATGCAAAAATAATAAAAGAATTTAAAATACGATAGAAATACAGACAAATAACTATACGACAATTTTATTAGTTATAAGCGTCAATTTCAATGATATATGAGGTAAAATGGTAATTCTATCCTATTAATTACATAACACAATACATTTAATCCACATCCAACATAAATAGACCATGGCTGTCAAACTCACGAGTTTACACGTAAGATCGTACGATCTTACGTGCACACCAGTAAAAATTGTGTAGGATCACATCTGAGGTAGGATCGTAAGTAAGATCGTAGGATCGCACGTAAGATCGTAGGATCGACACGCGATCCGAGTTAACCTCTTTTTTTTCTTTATAAAATCTTTTAAGTCCATCCCACTTGCTTAGGCAAAAAAAAAAAACAAACGTGTGTATTACTAATATCTAATGAGTAAACCACTATTGTTTCATTTTCTAAATAGATTATAGTTTATAAATAGTTTTCTACTTTTCTAAATAGATTTTAGTCTAAAAGTTTAATTTACTTTACTTCACTATGATTAAACTAATCAAAGAGTATGTTTTGAAATGCCATTTATGAAACGTTTATTTTCTTGAAATCATGTTGACGACTCGTATGTTTTGAGACATTTAGGACCTATGTTATGTAATATTATTCCACTAAATCGTTAATGTAACGATTGAAACTTGACTTTTTTGTGTTTTACTATTACTTTGGTGTTTGAAATTTGAACTTTAATTTGTCATTTTCAAGAGGATATTATATGAATTTATCTTTGACGTTGAGTAGAAATGTAAAACAATTTGACTCGTATATCATTTGTTTACAAAATCTGACAAATTGGTAGGATCGTAGGATCGCAAACCGATCCTATGATATCGATCTTGCAAAGACAAAAACGATCCTGCGCGAGATCGTGATCTTGACAGCCTTGAAATAGACATGTTATATATTTTATTTTTAGAGCCTTATATACTTAAATGGGTTCACGGGTCGACATGTTTAATTTTTACTCAGCCCAAACACGACCCATTTATTAAACCGGTTAGATGGGTTGACATGTTTTTGACCCAAACCTGTTTATCCTCAACCCAAACCTGTTTAACTTCGTGTCGGGTCCGTGTCGATTATTGTGTCGTGTCGAGAATTGTCACCCCTATATATAATGGAGGGATGACTCTCTCTTCAAATTTTAATATTTACAAGAAAAGAAACATAGTGTACAAAAATTTAATGCACATAATTTTCAGACGTACAAGACAAGAAACATAGTGTACACCACTTTAATGCACATATTTAAAAAATAAACACACCACATTAATGCTATTTAATATAATCACTTATCTAACTGGTCAATAAATACAATTAATACAGTTATTAAAACACCATTTACATAAGAAATACAAAATATCAAGCATATTGTACAACCAAATTAAGCACAACTCCTGCATTAAATGTCACTAATACAAATAATAAAACACATTATACAAATATTCAAGCCCGAACGGGCAACGGGCTAAATGGGCTTGAGCCCGACCAGGCGCGGGCTAAACGGGCTCGAGCCCGAACGGGCACGGGCTATACGAAATTCTTGATATCCGTAAATGTATTGTCAAAACGAACATAGTAAACTAAAATACATGATTCGCCAGAAAATTTTATTTCAGGGTACCCGCCGTCGCAACGCGCGGGTACCCTACTAGTTCTTTCTTAATAAAATAAATGTGAGCCCAAAAACTTTAAATTTTTTTAATTAAGAGACTATTTAAAAGTACACTCTCCCCAATCGTGGCTAATTAATACCTTTATATGTAACCACTTAAGTTAGTAAGCACCCCGAAACTTTATGAGAATGATTTTTTTTTTAATTTTTTTTTTATCATCTTACTAAACTGAATGATAGCGTGTTCGACGTTTATAAGAGCACACGGTGTAGTCTCACCGTTCCTCTTCTTCGTTCCCACGTGGAGGCTCAACGGCGAGTCGTTCCTCGCCACTACACCAAATGAGGCTCGCCATTGCTCTTCGTTCGCTGGTTGTTTGTGGGCACGGCGAGGGAATTTTCTGACAAAAAAAGGATACGGACGTTGGGATGTATATTTGTGTTTGTGTTTGTGTGTTTTTGTGTTTGTGTGTTTTGTTTTTTCAGATCCAGTGTTGTGTTTGGGTGTGTTTTGATTCTTTTGGAGAAGAAGATACCGTTTGGTGTTTTATTTATTTATTTATTTGTTTTGTTGTTTTAAGAAACTGTGTACAAAAAGTATTGTATTTAATGTGTTGTATTTTTTTTTAAAGAAGATAACGTTTATCTTTTTTCCTTTTTTTTCAAGTGTTTTATTATTATTATTATTATTATTATTTTGATGAAATAAAATTAATGTGTTGTGTTATTTTTAAGTATTTGTGAAATAAATTTAATTTATTTAATGAAATGAATAAAAAAATAAAGGTGTAAGTGGTGGGGCTCTAATGAAGAAGTTGAGGTTTGTTGTTTGATGAGGAGGGGGTTTGTTGTGAAGAGGTGAAACTTCTCAACTACACCTATGTGCGCCACCACCATAGCCATTCAACTCTCTACACGTGTATATCTACTTTTTCTCATAAGTCATATCATTACTTTTTTACTTCATCAAGTTACTTTTTAAGTTTTTATCATATCCTTTCATACTTTTTTTCACAACTACTTTATCTTTTTTCTAGCTAGCTAGTGGTATGCTGAAAAAAAAAAACATTGTTCTTATTTGCTGGTTTTCTTCCCTCGACGACACTGTCATAGCTATTTTGGTATCGTTATCTTATTTGTCTTTTAGTGTTGTGCATTTACCTTTAAACAAACGCGTTGAACGCGCCTAAAGGAAATTTATATAAAGGACGCGCGCCAAATTAATTTATGTGCACTAATTAGACATGTGAACCTAAGGCTGAGCAGAATCGAACAAGAACTGAATCGACCCGACAAAACCGACCGAACCAAAACCGAACTGACCAAACTCGATTCTGTATCTTTTCTGTAGTTTACCGATTTTGGTTTTGGTTCGGGTCGATTCAGCCCGGTTCGAGCCAAAAACCAAGAAAAACTGATTTAAACCGACCGAACAGACCGAAGGTTGATACTTAAAAATTTTGTTATTAAATATATTTGTTATATTAGCTTATAAGTTTTTTTTTTTTTTTTTTTTTTTTTTTTTTTTGAAAAATGAAATAAATATTTCCTTTCCTTTTTTTCTGTTTTATTTAATTAAAGTTTTAGTTAAAGAAAAGGTTTTGAGAAAGAAAAAAGTGGTGTATTTTCTTTCGTAATTATAGCTAGGACATGGTAAAATTTAGAAATGGAGGGGAAAATATTTCATTTATAAAGAAAAATAAGCTAAGTATACATTTTTATGTCTAATAGACAAACTGACAAAAAGTATATTTCTTGTTAATGCTAAGTGACTTAATTGTTGATTAGTAAAATCTTTTTGAGTGCTTATTTTAATTTGTAGGTAAGCTACTTAAATCTAGATATATAAGTGTTCACAACGCCATTTACTTTTATGTAACTAGGTTGCCACATGCTAGTTGACTTGCTCTAAGTTGTGAAATGTGTTTCCAATGCATTTAGGCATAGATTTTCTTTGAATATGTTATATTAACATCGTGTAAATTTTATAGTTTAGTAACCTGCTTAAGAATGAGAGAACTAAGTAAGTTAGTCAAGTTTTATTAAAAAAAATAAGGGAAATCATACCTACATAGGCAATTCTTTACATTTTCTTTGAAAAAAAGGTAAAGACAGAGAGAAAACATGTATCAAAGACTTACCACAGAGACTGAACTGTACATTTTTAAAACTTTTTTCAAAGAAAATGTAAGGAATTTCCTACATTATAATGTAGGTATAATTTACCTTAAAAAATATTGTTTTACACTATTATCTTTTTAATAGTTCAAGTTTTAATATTTGCCACCACATAGTATTTAACACTTACATTTTATCAAATTAAAAATTCCAACAAGGTCAGTATATCATTTCATTTATTTGTCTTGTTTGATCACTGAGTTGTCTAAAAAATAAATCATTTTAATACATTAGCTTTTAAGTAAAAGAAAAATGTAATTTCTAATTTAGTTTGTGCTTGCATTGGTCAAACACACATTTAATACAATTTTCAATTGAAATGAATTTAAGAGTGGTAGTAAAACCCAAAATGAAAAGTGTGATGGAAGAGGAATGAAAGCACGATAGCAAAAATATTCAGGATTACGTGTAAAGTGTAATGTAATATGTGTAAAGTAATATCTTTAATGTGTAATGTGTAAAGTGCTAATATCTTTATTCAACTTTTTTAGTAAGATGAACATGAATTCTTTTCCGTTTAGGTGTTTCTAATTTAAATGGAGTATGTGTTATGTATGCATGTGGAGTAAGAAGATGCTTTCCTTTGTACTTTTATCATGTCTTTGCTCAAAATTTCATGATTGATATTAACTTGAAATGGAAAATTCACTCTAGTAAATATACTTGATCAAAACATCATTTAGTCACCTCTAACATGTTGATCCGAAAACAACCACATGAAAGGTGACTTAAAGGCCTAACAAAAGGTAAAAAAGAATGTAAGTATATATATATATATATATATATATATATATATATATATATATATATATATATATATATATATATATATATATATATATATATATATATATATATATATATATATACACGTCTATTGATTTAGTCGTTTTAGTATACGTTTATTTTTCCAAAGAAATACTCGTGAAAGTATTTCCCCGGGTCGTTCTCCCAGCGAAGGTGTGAATGGAATCTCAAATTCCCAGTTCGTGAAACGTGTCGTGAAAGTGGAAAAAAATGATTTCAAAGAGATTTACACTAATGAATATGAGAATGAAGCACAATTAATTACTTAAGCACGTAATTCAAATAAGGTAACCTAAAACGTAACGTAGAATCGAAAACGTAAGCTTAAACGTAAATAAAACGTAAACGCGTGAAATAAAAAGTGAAATTTAAGCTATACTAATCCTACGGACTTGAAAATAATTTTTCTAAGTTAAAAATGATAAAAGAAAATTTTGAGAAAAAGAAAAATATTTTTTTGACTTTTTATTTAATTTTTATGAATTAAAAACTAATTTAACTAATTAAAAATTAAAAGAAAATTGAAATTAAGTGAGAAAAATAAAAAATAAATTTTGAAAAATCTAAAATAACTAAAAACTATTTTTAAAACTGAAAATATATTTTTTTGGCTTTTTTGTAATTATTAGGAATTAAAAACTATTTTAACTAATTAAAAAGTAATTAAAATTCAAATAAAATTGAAATTAAATGCAATAAATTTCTAAAAATCTAAAATAAGTGAAAACTATTTACCAAAATATTTTTGGATTTTTCTAGGCTTTTTCAGATTTTTTTTTTGAATTTTTGGAATTTAAAAATATTAAAATTTGAATAAAAACCAAAATTTAATAAGAAAAATAGTAAATTAAGCTAAAAAATTTTGAAAAAATCCTGAAAAATCTAAAATATTATAAAAGGCCTAGGAAAAATAAAAGTACTAAAAAATAAGCCCTAATAAGCTATTTGGACACAATAACCAGTTGGAATAAGTACTTTGAATAAGCAATTCTAAACCAATAAGCATAAAACTCTTTAGACAGATGTAACACACTAAAATAAGCACAAAGCAACTGAAAATGATCAAATAAGCACCATGGATAAGCTGAAACAGAACACCTTACGGGACAGAAAATATTAGGCTAAACCCCCTACTTTAAGCTGATGAAAAAGCACTTAAATAAGCTAATCAGATGCACCTATAAAATTATATGCATCTCCCCTTAATATTCTTCTTCCTATTTAAAATGTGTGGTTAGAAATCCTTCTTATTATTCTTATTTTAATTTTTCTTCTTATTGAATCCTTCCCTATATATATATATATATATATATAGGGTTAAGTTAAAATAAAAAGACAAATATCCGTAAAAAGAATAAAAATAGATTTTTTTAAAAAAAAGTTCTCGAAAAATTCTAAAATAATTCCACAAGATAGGGTATGTTGGTGCAAAAAACTTTTGTGAAAGAAGTTTTTCTAATTTTGAGTTTTTATATGTTTTTTTTAATGCACAAAAAACGAATTTTAATGCGCAAAAAAATTTTTAATGCACAAAATTTTCAACTTGTTTTAGTTAGATGCACAATATTATTTTGATGAAAAAAGTCAAAAGAAGTTGGGTCCAAAAACGAATTTTTGATGCACAAAAAAACGATTTAATGCATAAACGTATTTTTTTATAATTTTTTATCGGATAAAGTGTCCACTTTTAGAAAAACTTCCTTCACAACTTTTTTCATGCACCAACATACCCGATCTTGTGGAATTTTTTTGAAATTTTTCGAGAATTTAAAAAAAAAAATTCTTTTTATTCTTTTTACGGAAATTTATATTTTTATTTGATCTTTACCCTATATATATATATATATATATATATATATATATATATATATATATATATATATATATATATATATATATATATATATATATATATATATAGGGAAGGGATCGGGTGCGGATTGAGTTTTAAGTAGGGATGGTGCGGATAATATCATAGTAGTTTTTTTTTTGAAAAATTCAAAAAAATCTGAAAAAATAAAAAAAATAGAAAGGACAAAAAATTATTAGGAATTGCTGAAAAGATATTAAAAAAAGAATCGCTTTTATGGTTAAAATGTATTATGATATTATGGTTTCTTTTTTTTAATATCACTCTAATACTCATACATTCTTTTTCAGTTTTTTTTAATATCACCGTAAGCTTTTTTAATATCGTAATAAAAAAAATAATGATAGTAAGCTTTTCACTAATATTACGGTTCCTTTTTACATGTAAAAAAGTTTAATATCACGTTGGTTTTACAATATCACCGTAGCTATCATGGGTTTTTAATATCACGGCTCATATTATTGTTAATATCACGGTAGAACTCATAATATGGTTAATATCACGGTAGCACTCATAATAAAAAAACAAAAAGTTCTCAGAAAAATCTGAAAAAATAAAAAAAATGAAAGAAGAAAACAATATTAAGGATCGCTCAAAAGGAAAAAAATTAAAAAAAATCATTTTCATGGTTAATTGGTACCGTGATGATAGCGCTAGATCTTGACTTTTTTAAAAAAGTCAAGATCAGATCTGGATTGGACGGACCAGATCAATAAGCACGTCCGCACTTAAAAATTTTATCCGCACGTGATCCTCACTCTCTCTCTCTCTCTCTCTCTCTCTCTCTATATATATATATATATATATATATATATATATATATATATATATATATATATATATATATATATATATATATATTGGTAAAGGGTTTCTATAATAAATTTATTACTTAAAAAAAACATTTAAGTACAAAGGATGTGAGTGACTCTCATACCTCAGCTCGTTACATAGGCAAAAGCTAACATAACAAAGCAAACTACTTCTATAACGAAGATACGACTATTACTTGATTACAATTGACTCAACCAACATCAAAATATAATCTATTGCTTTCTTCTTCAGCAAACCTTGATATCCCAAGCGTCACAAAAAGCCAGTTGATCTTCAGAGATACACAAATCCTTATACAAATCATCACTATGGATCATAATCAGCACCCACTGTTTCCTTCCACTGTGTATATAAGCACTTGATCTCGTATCACTTCCACTTCCTGATGCCATAAAAATCCCAGTTTCAGTAACAACTTTCTCCACCTCATCCTCGGTATCATCACCAAAATCCACTTTTTCTTGCACCTTGCTCGTTCTAGTTTCGCTACCAGTTGCATTAACCTCCTTAAGGACAGTGTCAGATTCATTTGATAATAAATCGAACTTATTCAAGTAGTAACATCATTTTTAGTAGATGACATAACAGTTTCATTAGCATTGTTCCCTTGCTACTCTACGAATTATTCCTTGCACTAGCCGAAATACCGACTCCTTTAGCACTATTAGAACCAGTGGCATTTTTAGCATTGCCACTATTAGAAACAGCCACATTAGGAGTAGAAAGGTTGCTGATGACATCAAATAAGTACTAATTATATGCATCATTTATCTCGTTTATATTGCTCGTATATTATATGAGAATTGGTAATTAATCGTTTACTTTTGTATATCTCGGTATTATTGGATTAATCGATAAAAGTTATGGAAAAGGACGTGTTTTGGAGCTAAAACGAAGAAATTAAATAAAGTCTATTGTTCAAACACCAATACGCCGTATTCATTCCAGGTGATACACCATATTCGAGCCCTTACTTCACAAGAACATCCATGACGGGAAAGCTGTCAGTATGTCGTATTCAAGACCCCTAATACGCCGTATTTAGAGGCGGTTATCAAATATATCAGAATATTTTATTCATGGATCCCATGACAAAAGACCCTGATACACCGTATTGGACCCCTCCGATACGCTGTATCAGGCCAATTCTAGAACCTATGATTAGAAAACTCAAGTTTCGACTTATGGCACACTTTTTACCACCAAGCTCGATTTTCAAATGATTTTAGGAGCAAAGAAGGTCCTACAAACACCATCATTCCATTGAAGAACTCTTTTGGAACCTTTGATTAGTCATTCAGTTAGCGTATCGTTTTCATTATGAATTATTCTTTTATCGTTTTGATTACTTCTTTATATTTTGCTACTGAGATTATGGGCTAACAACCTTAGGTGTTAGACAAGTTTATGAAGACCATTTGATTTTGATTTGTTTACTTCGATTACTTAGTTTTCTCGTTGGATATCGATTATGTTTATCGCTAAATACTCGTTTATTTGCTTGATTGTGTTTTATCTATTTTCTAAACCTTAGCGATTATGATTTGACATCTATAATTTACTATCCGTAATTGTGGTTACTTGAATTAATTGTAAGACCTAAGATCCATATCATAATGGTAGAAATTAGGGAAAACCTATCTGTATCAGCCCCTATCTATTTCCGCTATTAGGACTAGTGAATGTAATGTTCCTAGGTTAGTTAAATATATGATTAAGGCAAGTAAGTTAGTCAAAACTAGATAAATTATAATTAATAGTTGAAGGACTTTATGTGGGCTTCTTGACTGTGATAGAGTTAAACAATTGTTAGCCTTGGATTTAGGAAGACGACCTACCTAGTTACATTCGTGAATCCTCAACGAAAATAGTTAAGTGATCATTGCACTTATAGACGAATCACTATTATTTGGTAAGATGAACTTGATCAGGATGTTCTTCTAATTTTGATCTAGACCTTACTTCTTTATCGTTTGCTTTGTTTTGTTTAGTAAGAATATCTATACTATATATAAAACAAAAATGGTTAAAGTGAAAAATGAAAAGTTAAGAAAGTGAAATATTGAAAAGTAAAAAATGAAGTGTTGAAAGTTGAAATAATTAATTATGAGCAATTTCAATTATTAATATACATATGTTTTAAAAAGAAACTATTAATACACATTGAAAATCGGGTTGACCTGGAACGCTTCAAACCGGGCAGGTTGACCTGGTTTATTTGACCCGTTTTGACCCAACCCATCGGGTTGACCCGGTTTAAATTGACCAGTTTTCAACCGGAACGGTTCATCCGGTTGAACCACCCGGGTCGAACCGGGTTTCAAAATATTATGTTTAATTCCCAAATCCTCAACGTCTATTATTTTTCGTTTATAACCCATAAACTTTTTTTTATTACTAAAACTATCAACCGTTATAAATTTTCGTTACTATGCATGGATACTCGTCTAATATATATAAATGCCCTTTTAAATGAATATGAACCAATCTATATATTAAAGATAACTAGGGCTGTTAACGAACCAGACGAACACGAACGGAGCCCTGTTCATGTTAGTTCATTTAATTTTATCCGGACAAATAAACGGACACGAACGCTTAAACGGACGAATTTTCTTGTTCATGTTCGTTTATTAAGAAAATGAATTGTTCATGTTCGTTTATGTTCGTTCATTAAGACACTAAACGAACACTAAACGAACATAAACGATCGAACATAAATGAAAATAGACAAACAAACATAAACTTTATTGAATTCTTCACAATATATTATTTTATAAGTGTTGCTTTGTTTAAACAAACCAATTTTTAAAATTATAAAATTAAAAGATATGATATATGAACATAAATAGATAAATAAACATAAACGAACTTTAACGAACGCCTAATCGGACGTTCACGAACATAAATGAACGAACGAGACTTTTGTTCATGTTCGTTCATTTAACTAAACGAACGTAAAATATTGTTCATGTTCGTTCATTTAATAAACGAACGAATATAAACGAACTTTTTATCGAACGGTTCATGAAATGTTCACTAAACGTTCAGTTCATTTACAGCCCTAAAGATAACCTATTATAATCAATACACATATGAACAGTATACCTAAAAGATTCTTTTCAATGAACGACTCACCATGAAGGCATGAACTAATGAATAGATGAGCGAATGAACGGCTGAGTAGCGCAGCTTTCTTGCTTTATTTGTATAGAATTTGCAATTTCTTCAATTAATAATCTATACTACTTATAATGTATATTGCACTTTTTCTCCTATTAATTTTTTAAGATTTCTTAAAATAGATTTTTAAGTAAATACAAATAAAAAAGCATTATGTACAATTATTTAAATCATAAACACATCAATTCAACACATGTAATTAATACTCTTCTTAAACACCCCCTCAATCAAAAGTACAACCATTTTATCACATAGTACAAACTAACAAGCTACTAATCTATTTTAAAACTAATAACCCAAAGACTTAAAAGAATGCATTTTTAGAACCGAAATAATGTACAACCGCTAGCTAGGAAAACCCAAGTAACACCTCAAAGTGAACTCGCCACTTTTGGCTTTTGCTTCCACACAAATATCCGACCCGATCGAACCAAATTCTTCTCTACTTTTCTGCAATAAGAAATTGTACAAACTTGTTTAACACAAAAATAGGAACATTTAACGTTGAGACAATCCAATCCTCAATGCTCGACCCCCCACAAAAATACTTGGTACAACTCCATATTATTTACTTCAGACTTAAATAATTGAATTGACATGAACTAGATTAATAATAAAAAACAAGAGTACATCGGTAAAAAAATATAAGTTTGAAGTTTTATATAATATGAAAATGATATCCCAACCACAATTTTTTTTAATCTTGAATAATAACAAACAAGATAAGACAAAAAAGACACCAAAGTAAATATCCATAGAAACATGAGAGGATTGAATTTTACACAAAAATATTTAATCATCAACAAAACACTTTAATGCACTAAAAAAACTTTAGAAGAGATGATATTATTAATTGTTATAATTTATACTTGAATTTTTTTCATTAAATGTAAAGGATTCAGTAGCTCGAAAGCATAAAAACGTCAAGAAATGCTTGAATCTAAAGAAGAGGGAAAAAATGTGATTGAGAAATTAGGTTGAAGTGTTGTGTGAGCATGGTTTAGACAAAGAGAGGCTGCGTAAATGACCGAAACAAAAATCTTAATATTTAAGTATGACCTATTGAGTTTATTTTCAAAGCCCAATAAGTCTGCATTTTTTTGTGTATTTTTGAAAGCCTATTAGTGAAAATCAAATATATCTTAATAGTCGTGCATTAGAATCAAACAGATACACTATATGGTAACTTCGCATGGATAAGATACTCATACTAAATATCTAAATGCAAATGCAAACAATTATACATACAGCTATTAATACAAAATTATCTACTTGAACTATTTTTACTTTTTATCTTGGAGATTAAATGCTAAACGCATAAAAAAGTTTTACGTTATAAAAGATATGTATAGGTATGTGAATGTGATTACGCAACCTTTCAATTATTTGCAACTACCCATTAATGTCAACCAACACGACCTCCTACATCGTCATGCAACCAATATCCGCCTCCTTATCACCGCAACAACACGTTGACAATCACATAACCTTTAACTACTTGCAATTATACTACTTGCCTTAACTAAAGTTATGGTTATTCGTAAATTAATTGTTAAATAAAAGTATGTCCGAATAAAATCATATTGCCAGAAAATTTAGTCACAGGATATCCGCCGCCGCATCGTGCGGGTACCCTGCTAGTTAATAAAGTATATAAAAACCCTGCGTATGACACCATTTGTAAATTGTATACGAACTACAAATTAAGTAAGATAATTATTTGTATACAATTTGCAATTTATTTATTTGTATGACACCATTTGTACCCCACTTGTTTTTTCATTTTCTTTTTACTATTTTTAATTAATTTTTTCTTTTTATAATTTTATATTTATTATAAAACTACAAAACTGAAAGTACGAAACATAAAATAAAAAATTTAACAAGTCAAAAGATTAAACTGATAAAAAATTTGGAATATAAACTGATAAAAATTGTGTTACACTATAAACAGGGAAGTTAAAAAGGAATGTTGTGTACTTTTTTATGAGCCAAAAGGAGTACCAATATGTTCCGTACTTTTTATCAGTAAAAAACTTTTAACTTGTTAAACTTTATGTTTTTTATTCGCACTTTTTGTTTCATAGTTTTATAATATAAACAAAATTTTAAAAATAATAATTAAAAAAAAAAAAAAACTTGTTGAAAATAGAGGTTTTTAAAACCTATCCCTATTTGAAATGGTAGGTCATGCCATACAAGAGATTATACTTCTAGACATGTCATACATTTGTCATTGTTTGTTTTTTTTTTAAGAGGCAATTTGTTGGTAAAACACTCCGTAACCGGCTAGCATCTTTTAATACCATTATTATTCCTAACCACCGGAAAATCCCAACCAAACTAAAAGTAGGTTTATGATCTTAATATATAGTAATGTTATAACTTGGTATATATTCTCTATACAAACAGAAACTGAACCGTTGAGGGAGGGCCACCCAATAACCGGCTCTCCATTCATGACGCTCCCTTTTTTGAATGGCGGTTCATCAGTGTTTATTTTATGACTTTTGCCGACTCCTTTTTTTTGAGTGGTTTTCCTTCAGAAAAAGAAAAAGGAAAAAATTAAATGCACCTGTATTTTTTAAATACGCAGACTTGGTCATATCGATTAGATTAGCACGAAAAAGTCGTTGTCAATTGTTTTACTAAACCGGTTCACAAATCTCTTTAAATAGAGGAAACATATGCTCGCACTAATTGTACCAGATATACATATTGCTGACCCTCCTATGAAGTTATTTAAACTCTTGCAACAAGGTGATACTGCAGATCCATGGTGGCTATTATAAGTTTATAACTCACTAGTGAACATGGAGAAACCTTTTCAGTCTATCAATACAACTATTGGTAATTATCTTTCATTTAAATTTTGGTAATGTATATACATTGAATCAGAAAGTAACTCACAAAAGTTAGCTAGGATGAAATATCATTTTTCTTATAATCATCTTATGAATATATAACGTGGATTTGCGAATCATAGGTTCAGAATACATTATCAAGGACACCAAGGTTACTATACAGAAGATACTTCAACTCTTAATTCTGCGTGACGAACATTTCCTAGTTCAATTTTGGTCACCATGTGAATTCGGGAAACGCATGTTACTAAAAACCATAGATGAGCCTTTTCGCCTTGATATAGCCAATGATGGACTCGGTAATTACAGGAGGAAATCAGAGCTTATTATGTTTGCCGTAGATGACACATGTAAAGAACAAGACCTTAATCCTGTTATACGAGTTTTTAAGCGAGGATTGCCAGAGTGGACTTGTGATATAACCAATCTCATTCTACAAGACTATGAACAGCATAAATATTCTGCTTTTATTCGTTGGAATCTTCATGGGTATCTTATTTTGCCTGTGTTCGATTCTTCTACCTTTTTATGTGTAGGTGTACTTGAACTCGTCACAGCCTCAAAATACACTGACTTTGCATATGAGGTTCAAGAAGTTCACCGCATCCTTAAGGTTTCCGTCTAATCTCTCAATTTTTACTTACATATGTTGTATTGTAGCTCCATTTAGCGCATCTGCTTGTTTCCTAGCTTAAGTTAGATTCTAGTTTTCATCGTAATTTGTTTATGTTCTATAGTTTTTATGTTAACTGCCTGCCTAAGTATACTTAGCATACGGAAGAAGACAAGAATAATCATCTTCCAAACATTTTCTTTTACAATTGACAAGAGAATATGTTTTTACTAACTATCCATATTGCTTTCTCAAATTTGCAACTTTTGACTTTTTGCTATTCTTTGTTGACAAGTTTTGAAAGTGTTAAGCCAAAAAGTGTCGCTAAACACAAAAATCTTTGAAAGGCGCAAAAAGTGAAAATTTGCATGTAATTAAAAAGAAATCAAAAAAATTTGAAAAACAAGCAAAAAATTCCTTCTGCATCTTCGTTACTATCCATTTCTCTATTTCTTTTCTTTTTCCGAAAGTCAGATTCACAGTGGACAAGTTCTGAACCATTTGATCATATACCTGAACTCTACAATCCACCTACACTATGTTCAATTTCTCGAACTCAAAAGTAGTCATTGATTTGGTCCAGTTGGTAGATCGGACAATACATGTCAATCTATGACAAAGTCCATAAACTAAATCTATTCTAGATAGGTTCTTAAATGAAAGATTGTACGTAGTAGTAGAAGATTATATATATTATTGAATGTCAATCAAGAGACAAGAATACGCTAGTATTAGTAATATTATCTAGAAATGATTGAAGGTTTAAATTAATAAGTCTTGTTAGGTGAGAGTTTTCAATTTTGCATCTTGGAAGAAAGCCAGAAAAGTCAAAGACAAATCCAATTAGTAAAAAGGTCATAAACCATTTTCACATTTCTTAAGTTTTACATTGTTTGCTTTTACCATGCAGGAAACAAACCTGAAATCACCACAAGCATTTGTTGGGCCTGCATCTAATGTGAGTTCAGAGTAGTGATATATAGTAATTTTCAATCACGTTAGTATCTTTTGTTCAGTAGTTCTAACTGCTTGGAAAGAATGTTATTAAACACAGGTTATTGAACAAGATAAGCTCACCCGGATTTTGAAAGATATATGTGATACTCACAAGCTACCACTTGCTCAAACCTGGACAGTGTCCTTGTTAACAAGCTTTGTCGTCACAGGGAGAAATATAAACAAGACGTGCAGTAGCTTTAGCTCTAGCTGTATAGGAAAAACATGTATGTCAGCAAATGAACTTCCGTTTTATGTTCAGGACAATCGTTATCTGCATTTTCGTGAAGCTTGCAGTTTAAATCACTTACATAAAGCCAGCGGTGTTGTTGGGAGGGCATTGTCATCTCGTGGTTCGTGTTTCTGTGGAGATGTAACTAAACTAGATAAAGAGGAGTATTCCTTGGGTCCCATGGCGCGCGCAGCTGACTTTACTAGCTGCTTTGCTATATACTTGCATAGCATTGAACATGATGCTGAATATGTATTAGAATTTTTTCTACCCGTTGATATCAAAGAAATCGCAGACCTACAAAACTTGGTGCAAAACTTAAAGCTGCATTTTACGTTTTCTTCTGGGTTTGAATTGGGCGACCTATTGAACACCACATTTATAGAAGTTTCTACTGAGATCAGTAAACTGTCATCAGCAGTACAGCCTGATATAATCCATACATCCTTGACAGCAGAACCAGTAGAGCTTGGTCTTCTGACAGAAGGGGAAACTAGCGCACAAATTGATTGCATAAATGCTCAAGATGAACGTGACTCTGGCAATGATTACTACAACATCGTAGCGAGTCCTATTCTGGAGAATACGATAAGTGCAGAGGAAGGGTGCGGCTCTGTGGAAAAAAAGATCTCTGTTAAACCACGGAGAAAGCGGAAACTTCAGTCGTTTACTCTAGAGTCACTCCAACAATATTTTAGAATGCCAATAGGTGAAGCTTCCAGGTGTCTTGACGGTGAGTGGAACATATGCTTGTCTCAGCTTTCAGTTTGGAAATAGAATTTCAATTGTTATTGTTAGTATTTTACAGCTATTAATATTACAGAGTATAATTTAATTTGGGATTTCGTCCCTGCTGCGAGTAACATGGATGCTTGTCTAGTTTTTGGTCCTTTCGTGCCTCTGTTTCTAAATCTGGCAGGGCCTTTCATCATTTAGCTGCTCCAATATTGCTGACGAGGAGATTGCCAGTCCTTTTTAGAGCCAGCCGAGGCAGAGGACTTAATACATCCATTGCAGAAGCAGCAGAATGGTAATCTAGTTTAGGGATTATTTTGTGGAAGCAAAAAGCATGGAAGATATGAAACAGCTAGCAAGCATCTCAGTTGCTCGCAGCAGGGATCATATTTCCTTATGTTAATGCAAACTCATACATCATATAACAGTTTTGAAACATGATCACTATCCTTTTTCATTCATTGTTACTTCCCAGACAGCAAATCGGTTCTTATTTGATTCTTCTTTTGTTCTTTATAGTGAGCCGGTCTACCCTGAAACGTGTTTGCCGTGATCTTGGAATACTCACTTGGCCATTGCCACATCGCAAAAAGAAATATGCTCCTTTTGGTATATACACTGCTGTGTTACTGCTGGTAGGACTTAAGAGGTGGAGTTGTTCAAGTAATCATCATGGATTTTCACCTAGGTGGTGGACTTGTGAGAACCATAAAGATTTTGTTTCTAAAACAAAGATGTCAACAGAAGCAAATGACTCCACAAGGGTTACAAGTCCATTAGCTATTCTTCCTATAGCTGAGCCTGCTTGTCCGACACTTTCTTTTTCCAAGCCCCAACAAGAACAGTTTGGTATATACGAGGCAGCATTTTTATTGATGGGTTTAAAACGCTGGATAAAGAAGTCTACGATAATGCGCACACTTCCCTTCAATGATAGCCTTGCTATTGGCAAGCTTTCAAATTCTATTGATATGTTTCATGCATTTTCAAAGCAAGATGTTGGCCTTTTCTTACATACAAACAAGGTGACTGTGAAGGCAACTTTTGATCATGATACTGTAAAGTTTCAATTCCCTATTTCATCTGGACTTCTCCAACTGAAAACCCAAGTCGCACAAAGGATTAGGCTAGAAAGCTCAAAATTTGTTCTAAAGTATAGGGATGAAGATGATGATCTGATACTTATTGCTTGTGATGCTGACTTACGCAATCTTATGCCATTTTCAGCGACCTCAGGTAGTAACATCACTCTTAAATTATTCGTTGAGATGGTTCATGATAAAGAATCTAATAATGGTAAACCACGATAAAATCATTTCATTATCATCCATTCCCTTTTTTCATTACTCAAACATGTAATTTACATAATTAAAACTATCAAGAGTGTTGAAGTAGAATAATAAATATTGAATAGACAGTGTAAGATATTTATTGTACATATTCATTTGTAATGTTGTCGATAGTATACTGTATAGTGTGTAATCGTGTCATTTAGGACTCGGTACGTACGTACATTTTTTTTTTTTTTTTTTTGTAAACATGGGTTTCCGACTCGACATTACGTACGTACAATTCTTCTCAAACGTTTAGGACAATTTTCAACTTAGAGTCAAACGGTTTTTTTTTTTTTTTTTTTTTTTTTTTTTTTTTTTTTTTTTTATTTTTGGTTTTGTTTTTGTAAACGTTTAGGACAATCTTCTCAAACGTTTAAGACCTTTGTCCATTTGTATCTCTTGTTCTCTGATGGAAATAAAATTCTCTGCTATTTGAGAAAAAAGATTAAAAAAAAAAAAAAAAAAAAAAAAAAAAAAAAAAATCTTACAATATATAAGCTCATATAAGTCATGCAGTTGTGTGGTAGCAAAGCGTCGGGCCCTGATCAGTTTACCTTTAAATTAATCAAGGAATACCGGGACAAATTGATAATAAGGTCACAAATAAAGTTCCACGCTTTGAAAAAGAGACATTAATTCCACGAGATTGCAATTCATCCTTCATTGCTTTGCCAAAATTTCAAGACCGTCTTCACAATAAAGACTATAGAGCCTTTAGTCTCACCGGTTGCCAATACAAGATCATTGCCAAAATCCATGCTAATAGGCTTCAACAAGTCATACACACGATCGTTAATGAGGTACAAACGACATTCATAAAAGGGAGGCAAATAATTGATGGCCTCTAATGGTAGTTGAGATTATTGCTAAGCTAAAAAGAATAATAAATGTTTTCAAAAGCATAATATCATGTGGAGATTAAAACTGTTTTAAACTAGTTATTTTGAAAACTAAGCTGACAGAAAGTAAGTGAAGGGTCAATTTTTGTAAGGGTATGAGAATGGTAGGAAGTCAATCGGTTCAAAAAGTGATAATGTATTCAATTTGTGTTTTCTTCTTGCATACTCAGGCTCATGGTATTACTACAGTTTTTTATGGTCAACCCTGCCACATTAGCGGCCACCTCAGCTTTCTCTTTCCAATACTACATCTCAACCACAAACAAGTAGTAAGGCGACCGCAACAAAAAAAAAAAAAAAAAAAAAACTGTACACACATAACCAAAATGAAAGTTTCGGTTAAGTAGCCAACCGAAATATTAGAATGGTTGTGGTGGGACACGGTGAGGGTGCGTGCTGCTAGGGAGGGGGAAGTAGTGAGGGTGCTCGGTTGGTTGGCGTGCAACGGACCCATTACCATTGGCCTAAAGTAATATTATCAACTTTAGTATCAGAACACACCTTTGTGTGTGCATACCAAATTTGAATTTCAGGCTGCAAGTTGAGAAAACTGTTATGTGACATATATAAGTCGATCATTATTGTATTGTTTTTTGCAACACTAGAGTGCCAGGTGACAAAAGACTTCTAATTATCACATTAAAATGTGTAAGATATCAGGTTCAATTTTTACTAGGTGCAAACATTCATGAAGTGGCTACACTAACCTTCTGAAAAAAGAAAGGTTAAATGATAAGTTTTCCTCAACGCAGTGTGGACATGAAAAACCTTGCTTTTTTAAAACCAATACCTATTTGAAGCATACTTACGTACCAAACGCTCCGCATGTGACAACGGAATTACAACAAGGATTAACATTGATCCTTTTTCTTTTGAACCGATCCAAGTAGGTTGAACCTTCTCTCATGCAAACACGGCACGCCAAAGCTAAATGATGACCAACTTACAAAAGTATTTTTATTAATTTATTTTAATAAAAAAATATAATAATTAGGTCGTCTCTTGCTGTCTGTCTCTGGTCAATTATTATTGTTCTAACGTGTATGTATAAACGATGACCAAGTAAAGATATCCTCATCATATATACTCAGTTTCCATTCTCATTGGTTCACTTATGATTTAATAAGTTTTGCGATGGAATAAGATCAACCATTTTTTTGTTCAATGATGTTTGATAGTGACAGAAGCATTGGGTTGGAACAAGCAACCAGTGAGAGGACAATTTGGTGGACCTAAAGAAATTTGATACACAAGTTTTGTTGACTTTGTACATGTGAAACGATTTGTTAGTTGTTACCCGTTTGTTTTTGTTCGCACCTTATATAAGAACTTCGGGTTTGAAATATTTAGTAAGTAGTTTAAATTAAAAAAAAAAAGACAAAGACTTGGAATTTTCGGGTTTGAAATATTTAGTAATAAGTAGTTTAAATGAGAAAAGAAAAAGACTTTGAATTTTCCAACGAGTAAAAATATCAACAAAGATAATTTATTTCATGCTTTTCTAGAAAATACTTAGGTTTATTGTTTTTGTTATGTACTAGCAGGGTCCTCGCGCGATGCAGCTGCGAACACCTTATAATTTAACTTTTTCGATTAATAATTTATTTTATTTGTACGTTTTTTGGCAATAGCTTTACTGATTAGTTTTTTATGGCAAAAGTTTGATGAAATTTTGCTTTGTTTGTATTATTTTATTTATTATTTATTTTATATTTTTGTTTATTAGTTTGCTTGGTTTGTACAATATGTGAACATATTTTAGTTTATTATATTCTCTTTGACAATAAATTTACGGATATCAAAAATTTCATTTAGTTCATGTCCGTTCGGGCTCGAGCCCATTGCCCATTCGGGCTTAAAAATTTGTATAATATGCTTTATTATTTGTATTAGTGACATTTAATGCAGGAATTGTGTTTAAGTTGTTTGTACAATATGCTTGATAATTTGTATTTCTTATGTAAAGGGTGTTTTAATAAGTGTATTAATTGTATTTATTTACTATTTAATTAATTGTATTTAATATTCATAATGATCAATTTTAAGTCATTAATTTTAAATTTTAATGGCAAAAAATGTCTAATTATGTTGAGTGACTTGTACTTTTAGCATTGAATTGTGTAATGCTTAATTTTAAGTATTCTATTAATAGTAGGCATTCATGCTTTATAATATAGTATGATATGATACGATTAAATAAAATGTATCAAATAATAAGCTGATTTTATTTTGTTCATTTTCTAGAAGATTACGACCCTATAAAAAACGTCAACATGTCATTCGAGAAGATAGAGGCAATTTCTTATAACTCTCATCTGGTTTATGCAATTTGCCGTTTAAACTGAAAATATCCCTCTATCATCCTTTTTGGTATGTAAAACATATTTTAGGTATACTTGTTAAACGTGTGTAACTCAACTTGTTACATTTCAAATGAGCGCAAGTTACTGATTTTGTCCAAGGTCAAGGTTGCATTAATAGATATCTAATAAAATCCTATTAGTAAAATAATTTAGTTATTGTAAGTAAAAGTAATAATTTGTTTAATTCATGGCACCTCTGGTGGCCTCTTAGATGCTTCTTCCATTAGATTCAAATCGAGTCCATGGTACCAAATTTCCAAGTTAAAAGATAACTATCATGCTTATGGTATCAACTTCCCTGCAATTTTCATAAAAATGATTGGTAAGGGAGAAACTACTCGGTTTTGGTTGGATAGATAGTTGGGACGTCCTCAACTTCGTTAGTATCACTTACCCTTGTCTTTTTAATCTTGAAGCTCAAATGGATTGTCGAGTTTGTGATTGATCTCCGGTAACCTCCACTATTCTTGTTGTTGCAATAGTTGCTATTGTTCCCGCTGATGTAAATCTCCCTCGGGGGCTTTGATTCCAATGGGCCTGGAAGCGTCATCCTTTTTTTGGCTGTTGAGACACAAGAGTTTGAAGACCTCACCAATCTATTTTCAAACCTTTCCCTATCCTACTCACCTAACTACTGGGAATGCAGAATTACTTACTAATGTAGTCCTTTCTTTGGACAACTCCATTACTAGATTCAAAACTTAATTTACATCGAACCTTAGTCACAAACAAAATTATGCAAAACCTAAGCGAGGAAATACAAGTTATTGTGTAGTGCGAGTCATTAGACTTTCATCAAAATAGAATTTACATAGTGGTTGAAGGCAAACGAGCAATAATCTAGTTCCCATTAGAATTTACTAGATGGAACAAGTTAGTTCCCATTGAGGTAAATATCACCACATGGCGGGTTGCAAATGAGTGATTTCCGAATCGTTTAAACCTTGAAAAAAATGGGATTGACTTGCTCTCGGTAAAATGTCCTATATGTGACGAAGACTTGAAGACGAAAAATCACATTTTTGCTCATTGTAGTTTTGCAAAGATTATGTGGCTTGAGATTCGAAAATGGTGGAACCTCCAGCCTACGCAACTATTGTGTCTCTCGGACATGATCACCTTAGCTCAGCATTCAAATCTGCCGCACCCTCACCATATATTTTTTGACGCCGTGATCCAGTCAACCTTATGGATTCTTTGGAAATTTTGCAACGAAAGAAAGAGACAATCTTTATTGATGTGAAGATGTTTTCCTATAATTTAATTTCAAATAGGAGTAGGAAGAAGGTCGTAATTGGGTTGAGTAGTTTTCAAATCCTCGAAGCGCCCTTTCCTCGTCGTTGTAGTCTCTTTCTCCTAGCATCTTGCTAGCACTACTACAAAAAAGAGCATAGAGCCTGTTTCAAGTGCAAAAATCACGGTTTTAAAAAAATATGATGTAAATATACAATTCCAAATGAAGATATTTTATTTTATGTTTGTATCATATGAAAAAAAAAATTAAAAAATTAAAATAAAGAGTTAATTATTGATTTTGAAATATATATTTGTAGTAACCATTTTCGTATGTAAGTACTAGAAAATAACAAACTAAACAAATAAAAGGGCGTCAAAAGCTGAACTTGCATCATATGGAATTAAAAACAACCCCTAAACTATGCATGTTAGTTGGTTATCCTTTATATATATATATATATATATATATATATATATATATATATATATATATATATATATATATATATATATATATATATATATATATATATATATTTATTTATTTATTTATTTATTATTATTATTTTTTTTATTGTTAAGGACCTTCCACCCGATAAAATAAGTTGGTTATCCTAGTTTAACACTCTTTAACACACACTTTTGATTATGCAGTTTAAATAAGTGGGAACTTTTTATTAATTTCTTAAAGAAAAATATTATTGAGTTGATAATTGTATAGCATATAAAAAAAATATAAATATATAGGATAAATGTTTGTGAAAATTTAAGCAATTTACTACGGCCCTTCTCTTTAAATGGCCAGGGATCTTTTAAGGCCGTTATCGTACTCTTTTGACGCATCACTTTTGTAGTGGAGAATTAAATCTTCCTTAAATTCTTCTTAATTTACTTTAACTCAGTTGTTCATGACATTTAGCTTGTCCTTTTATACTTTGTTGTCGACGTCTTTATCCCGCTCTTTTCTCCTCAAAAATAATCTCGTCTAAATTCCAAGTTGATAACCATGTTAACTTCACTACAAAAATCAGGAGCACAGACGACGAGAATATTCCCGTTGACACATTGTCGACGGCAATATGCACAAAACGACAAAAAACAAGCTTGATCGAGCCTAGCTGTGTTGAATTTTTCGGATTAATACGCTCCCATCGACATGTCGACGGGACCATATTGGTCAAACCTTCACACCTCTTTTATTGCCAAAAGTTGGGCGCGAAATTATCCCGCCAATCCATTCCCGTCGATATGTCGACGGGAAAATATTAACAACGAAACAAAGAGTAATTAACGTGTGATTAACGTTAATTACTGTTTTTGGTTTAACTATCCCGTCGACATGTCGACGGGAGAATTTTATTTAATTAATTAAAACAAAATACTGGCCAATAATATGGCGGGATTTTTCCCGCCTGTTTGTTCCCGTCGACAGGCCGACGAGATTATGTCACCATTTTTTTTCTTATAAATATTCTCACAAAAATCATTCTCACACAATTATTCCCGTATCATTTTACACATACATTCTTGATTCTCACAAAACCCGATTGGCAATTTTCACAAATCACAAACAACAATGGACGGTTTAACGCTGGAACATGAGTGGTCAAATGCTTTATCACACGAGCTCCTGTATAATGAAATTATAAATCATTGGGGCTATGAAATTTTTGATGAATATGGTTCTTATGCGAATTGTGCACCGTGGCAGAGAGACCGGATTCTGGTATGGTTGAGGAAAAAGTCATACTATAGAGAGTATTTGGAAGAGCTAGATGCTGCTGAAGCTCAACGTGCTGCTGAAGCTCAAGCTGCTACTGTTGGAGGTGAGGATGAAGCTGAAAGTACGTTTGACGTCAACACCAGAATTGATAATCTGGAAAATAGAATAACAGGTCTGGAAGCTACGTTTGCACATCTCAAGGAAATGAGAGCAAGGAAAGGAAAAGATGGTGCGAGTTCAAGCAAAGCGGGAGGTAGCCGCAAAAAAAAGTAAACTGGATGGTTCGTTTGGTTTTTGAGTTGTTTCGTTTGCTTGTCAAGTTGTTTAGTTTGAGTCTGTATGAAAATGTATTTGGTTTACAACTCTTGTGTGGTTTGAATAAAATGTTTGCCTTCGTGTTTGAATAAAATATTTTTTTGTTAATATAGGAAACTATGTGGATAACAATTTAATAATGCTAAGCGTATGGTGTTTGGGATTGCTTTAGTTTCTTACTGCGGATGTTTTGTTAGATTAATAATTACAATCTTGAGTGTTTGGATAGAAGCTTACGATTTCTAGTGATTAAGCAGTTTTGAGTAAATCTATTCATGTTTGGACATTAGTTTTCACAACAACAACAACATTTTATTAAACAACAATAACACAACAAACAACAACAACAACAATAACACAACAAATAATAACAACAACAATAACACAACAAACAACAAACAACAAACAAAACAACAACAATAACAACAACAACAACAACAACAACAACAACATTACATACGAAGATTTTCCATGTCACCTAACAGGTTACGGAGTATTGCATCAAACTGACATGCGTGATCATTGTTGTCGGGATTCATTGCCATTTCAAGTCATGCCTCGAGCACCCTGCCTCTTGTCTCTAGCACCTGTTTTTGTGCCTCCAGCATATTTATCCTAAGATCTTTTTCATGGCAGTTTGTGCACCCAGAACCGTGAGATGTCGAAGCAGAAGAAATTACTTGTAATTGTTCATCAAATTCACTCTTCCACATAAAATATCCACATCCATGACCTTTGTCTCTTGGCTTCGAAAGAGGACATGCATAATATTCCCATCCAAATGTATCTGGTTGATGTGAGGTTCTTTTTTTTTATATTTCCTGCTCCACAAGTACACATAAAAGGATTATATCGTTGCATCTGGTTGAGGTTGAGTGGTTTCGAGGTTGTGAGGTTGAGTGGTTTCGAGGATAAGAGGTTGTGAAGTTGTGTGGATAAGATGTTAGCATATAAGAGCAGATTTGGTGGGAAGAGTTTTGGCGGCAAGATTTTGGTGGGAAAGGTTTTGGTGGGAAAAGTTTTGGTGGGAAAACCCAACCCCTGAACCCTACATTCTGAACTTGGTCACTGAGCCTGAACCCCCTGATCACTGAACCATTAGTCACTGAACCTCCTGAAACCCCACTCAATGAACTCCGGTCAATAAACCCCTGAAAACTGAGCCTGAACCCCCTGATCAATGAACCATTAGTCACTCGTTTAACCATAGCATCTCGACTCGTTCGTTCGTTTAACATTTTGTGTATAACCATTGCATCTCGACTCGTTCGTTTAACATCTCATGTATAACAATTGCATCTCGACTCGTTCGTTTAACATCTCGTATATAACCATTGCATCTCGACTTATTCGTTTAACATCTCGTGTATAACAATTGCATCTCGACTCGTTCGTTTAACATCTCATGTACAACAATAGCATCTCGACTCGTTCATTTAACATCTTGTGTATAACCATAGCATCTCGAGTCGTTCGTTTAATATCTCGTGTATAACCATTGCATCTCGACTCGTTCATTTAACATCTTGTGGATCCAATAAGCCAAGCTGACAAGCTTCTTAATAAGCCAAAAAGCACAAGCTAAGTCCCACAGATAAGCTAGATGCGAGCTTATCAAATTGAATGATCACAACTGATCACTCAGTGTGGATGTTTGGTCAGGGTATGTTTAAGACATCAATAAGCTATAAGCCAGAGGTCTGAATCCCAAAATAAGCTCAGAACTATTAAGCCCCACTAATAAGCTACTCAAAAAGCTAAAATGCAAAGGGTGGGTCCCACTAATCAACCTAGAAAAGGGTTATGAAATATGGTCTAGAACCTGTATACAGGGCATAGACTTACCCTGCAGGTCAAAATAAGCAGTTGCACAAGTTTGTAGAAAAATCTAAAAAATAAGCTAATAGTAGAACTTTGAAGACTAGGTGACAAAGATTGATTTCTGAAAATATCAAGGTCTCAAGTTTAACACAAAAATCACAAAAAATCTTCCAAGTTTTGGATTTCTAAAACAAATGAACTTTTGACTTTTTGAAATTACAAACTTAGATTGAATTTTATGAACTTTGATCTTGATTTCCTTATTGAATATGTTATTTTAGACTACAAGGACTTGAAAATAAGTAACCTTAACAACTTGTGAACAAATTTGATGAGTTTGGGACCAAAAATCCTTACAGATGATAATTTGTGAAGGATTGAAAGTGATTTTGACTTTCTTTTGAACAAGCACTAGTTTTTATGATTTGTATGACCTATAATAACACAATGTAGCATACACAAACAATCTTTGAACACAGAATCACCCTAGAACTCCACCAACTCAGTTATGCCAAACATATCTTAAAAACTTGAATTTCTTAACTTTTAAAGATTTACACTTCTATAATCCACAAGCTTGCTTCAGATTAACCACATACACTACCAAGAACAGATTTAAGCACAAAAACACAGATTCTAACCACAGATACTTAAAATCACAATTTCACTCAAAATAACCAAATTATGAAAAACTTACTTAGAGCTAATATGACTAAATTCTATGGATTACCACAAGTCTAACTATGACTGATAAACATAAATAGACACAATTCAACAACAATGAAGCATTCAAATCCTAAAAACACAGAAATAAACTTTTACACTATAAAACTTGAAATTCTGAAATAAGAACTTAAACCTTGTACTAGCTTTTACTAGTGCCTCTTTTTCTGCAACAAGCTCCTAGCTTATCAAAGATAAGCTAGGTAAAAGTCCATCTTGCCCCTCCATTGCAGGCAACTTCCAAAAGCTTCCTGTCTCATGCAAAGGTACCCTGTGGTATTTTGTTTCTGATTTTCCTTTTTTTTTTTTTTTTTTTTTTTTTTTTTTTTTTAATGTTTTCTATACTGCCTAAGTGAGCTTATGGCACAGTAATATTAGGTTTAGATCCTTATTAAAGCTTAAAAAGGAAATTGCAAATTGAAATACTAAAACTGAATTGTTAATTGAAAACTTGGAATTTTGATTAAGAAAAGTTAAAATTACAATACTAAAACAGATTACAAGCTTCTTGGAATAAAACTAACAACTAGATTTTGAAATTACATTAATTCGACATAAAATTTAAGCTAAGTGACTACTGTATCTTCTCCTTGCAATCTCTTCCTTTTATACTTGAGCTTCTGAGTTCCTTGGGGTTCCCTTGTCCTTTCCCAGCATTTTTATTGACCATTGGATGACTGATAGGCCCCCAATCGCTTGCCACGTGTTTTTGGCGCCAAAATATTATTTGCAAATTGCTTCTGATAACTTGAAGGGGTGGGGGTGCATTTATTGTGGAGGTGATGGTAGGTGTATGGTGGGTTGGGCGGTGGAGAATTGACGTGCAAGTGGGGTGGTTGGGGAAGAAAACCAGGGCGGTATTTGGAGTGGTATTGGGGTGAAGAGGGAAAGGGGGTGTTTGTTTGACTGATATTTGACCACAGGGTCAATGTTTGACCCTGGTGGTATTAAAATGGGATATGGGCCTGTGGGAGTGGGCTTGGGAATAAGGTAGTGGGTGGGCTGATTATTTGTTTGGATTGGATTGGTGTTTGGGATTAATATTAAGGGTCAGGTTTGGTAGTGTAGTATCACAAGGACCAATTATGTAAATTCTGGATTTTTGAGGGTTGAGATTTGGCATTCTTCCAAAGTTATCATTAGGACCAATATTGCCAATTGTGATAAACCAAAGGACCACAGATGGAATTTTTCCATTTTAAATACCCAGGGACTTTTTCTTCTAAATTTCCAAACTTCAGGGACCTGTTTTGTAATTTCACCAATCTTTGCAACCAAGGACCATTCCTGCCATATATGAGAAGTACAAGGACAAAATTTGTTTTTCTTAAAGTTTTAATATCCCAGGGACCATTTTTGTCAATTTTCAAAGTTCAGGGACTAAACTTGCAATTTTGTAAAACTTTGCACCAAAGGACTAATTATGTAACTTTGTGATTTAAAAAAGGACCTTTGGTGACTTTTTCAAGTTTTTTGAATAACCAGGGACTAGATTTGACAACTTTTGAAAGATGAGGGACTGAAACTGCCAATTATGCAAACTTTGTTTATTTTTCATCTGTTTTTGATTATTTTGCATCTGAAACATAGAAAACACATTCCTGGGATATTTTCATTATTTTGATGCAATTTTGAGTGTTTTTAGATGTTTTGGCAGCTCAGAATAGGTAAAAATGTTAGGTCACCATTTAGTAAACACAAGCACAATAATGATAGAAATGAGATGAGAATGAGAATGGGATGATTATGAGAATTTAGAGAATTAGAATTGCAAGAGTTTCCTTAATATTTCACATAACCAACCAAGTATTACATAGACCTAAGCATGATATATATAGGTAAGGAGCTAGGGCAACATCCTACTCCTTCCCCTTCTTACAAATGTGTGGGCTTTAAAGCCCATGGACCATAAGACTTAAGCCTAGTAAACTTGAAACAATAACATAAATGTAAATTAAGCAACCTATTATTACAAATGACCGAGACTTGATAAAATAGTAAAACTTTGGTTCCAACAATCTCCCCCTAAGGGTCGGTCATCATGGTTGCTTGACGTCTTCGTCTTAATCTTTGACTTTCATAGCTTTAGACGTCTTCAGAAATGATTAGAATAATAATGGATATACTTTGCTCTTTGTCTTTGTACTTTGATGAAGTTGTAGTGATTATGTTATGAAGTAATCTGCCGTTCGTCACTCCTGCGTCTGTGGTGGTTGTCCGCCATTCCAACATACTCATACATCTTTGGACTTAGACTTTCACGTACAAGAAGTTCCTTTACATGCATTGAGATCTTTGTCTTTATACTTTGTAGATTCATCTTATTGGCGTTGAATCTTTCTTTGAACTTTGTGTTGCTAAGATCTTTGGGGAAGCTTTCTTTGACTTCAAGATGTATGTATGAGCATGTTGGAATCTATGATCATGGAAGTGAGATACCTGCGAGTAAACAGTTAGCAATAAAACAACCGGTACTTACGGATAAGGAATTAGAGCTCATCAACAGCATATTGTGAAGACTCCTTCTAATCCTTATCCAGGCCGTTCCCATATCAGATACTCCCGAAGGAACTTACGAGACCTACTAAGTAGCTCAATGACTGGGTGAGTCGCTGGGGATCACTCCACGACTGTAGACCGCTATGGAACCACCGCAAACACTAAGCGTAACCCTTGTGGGGTTACCGAAGTGACCTGCTGTCAGGGCTGTTTGATGTTGACCCTGGCAGGATATCCGTTCAATCATTGAGAAATACTTAAGTAATCCTCTCATAAACGTTCTCGGCAGATTGCTAAGATCTGCGAAGGACTCGATAATTTACAACTGATGGCCATTGATGTAGAACACCAGTTGCAGAAATACTAAGTGTTCCTAAGAGATCTTTGATGTATCTCGAGGCTCTAGACTCTATAAGTGCACACCTAGGTTTCCTATGCGGAGACTGGGGAGGTGTCTCCTGCTTCAATATCAACCGTCTCTAAGAGATAGGTCGATAGGTTACGCGGGTTCCCCGTGAGAATGAAACAAGTCCTTTTAAGAGAACTTGAGTGGTTAAGAAGGTTTAGTGCATTGCGTCACTGGGTCCATGACGACTTAATCTTCAATACCGGTGTTGTCTTTTGCAACAGCCAGTAGCATACGTATTGAACCCGGTGTCTGCCCTAAGGTTGAACATATGGAGGGCTATTTATTTTCACCCTTTACTTTACTTTTCTTTTTAATTCTTCAACTCCTTCTTTCCCTTTCATTCATTTCTCCTTTTTTCGTATCATACCTAAGGACTTCTAATTCTAACTATGGGAGATGTCCTTGGGTAGATCCCTCCGGCTCTGGTGGATCATAGGACGGATATTCCTATCTTAATCACCTTATAACTCCGACAGTAGCCAAGAAACCTTTGATTGAAAATCTCTCAAAGTGTTTGTGTTAATCAAATATTTTGTTTAACACTTTGAGAGTTTTGTGTACACTTTTGAAGGGCTCCCCCTGCACATGTGCTCATAAGTGTTTAATAAATTTGCACATGCGGGAGGAGCAAGCACTTTTGAATTGATCCACTTTCCGTGAACAAGACCGATTCGAGACACGCTTACATCACTAGTTAAACTAGCTTGAAGTTATTACCCGGCCTGATCAAGTTCACAGAAAGTTTCTCGAGATGGTACATTTCTACTCAGACATATCCTTTTCGAGACACGCTTACGTGGTTAGTTAAAGAGATGCATTGTCAGCTTTTAGGTGACAACTAGCTCTAGTAACTAACTTGATGTTATTACCCGTCGAGGATAAGTCCTTTCGATATTTCTAACTTTTGTTGTCTCGTCAATTCCTGGGTCAATACTGAGTCTGGCTCGCACATGATACAACTTTAAAGCTTTGACTTCATATATTTTGATCATTTTTTCATTTTCTCCCCCTCAAAAATAGCATATAAAATGATGTTTTTGATAAACTTTTAGATTAAAATATGCCTTTTGAGTCTTACGGGGAGGTTCACCAAGAATTTTTGATTTTGAGCAAAGCATTTTGTTTTGTTTTTTTTTACAAGTGCTCCCCCTCAACAAGTGATTAAGTCTTATTGAGGTGAAATACTTGTCCTTTTGAGCAGAATTATGAAAAATCATAAATGTTTGATTAATTCTACTCAAAAGTAAGAAGCCTTCGCTCCTTATATTTAGGATTGAGGCAATGATGCGTACCTCAGGGTCCTTTCTTTACAAGTACGGGTTGTGCACTGAAATGCGTGCACAAGCCATTGTGAAATTCAATCAAATGAAACAATTGATAGTGAAAAAATTAACCAAATGTACCAAGTTAATCTTCGTCAGGAAGTGGAGCGTCAAAGTTAGTGAACTTGGGTTCTGGTCTTTTGAAGTTTCTGACAGGAAATGATGGTCTGGCACCGATATAGCTTTCCAGTCGTCTGATCTGTTCCCGTCGAAATAACCTTTCTTCAATCTTTAAGACAAAGTTACGAACTTGTCTTCTTATGCTGGATTTCCATCTAGGTTGTTCCCCCTTAGCTATCTTTCAGCGATCATCATTCAACCGTTTGACAAGCCCATCACGAACAGATTTGAGTGTAACATCACAGAATTTGTGTACCTCATCGAACCTCATGAAACTTTGTAGCTTTTTGCTGTTGATGTAGGTGAAGCCAAAAGGTTCTTGGTTGAGAGTAAACTGTGGTGTTTGATAGATACCATCAAAGTAGAATTGTGGCTTTGTCAAATTGATCTTCTGTTGGTAACTTTCCACTCCAAGCTGAAGATCTTCCACTCTTTCTTGAACAATCAAACGTCGGATGTAAAGAAGTAGTGATGCCATGAAGTTGTACTGTACATCTCTATCGAATCTACGCATTCTGTTTTGAACCTTTTCGAGATACATGTTTTCGATGTCATTGAGATTAAGGTCGGGAAAGTCTGCTTCAGAGAACTTGTACTTCTTTTCATCTTGTCGTTTAACAACAATTTCACGCATGAATAAGTAGTTAAACCGTTTCGACTGTTGAATCTCCAAGATAGCGATGATCTTTGATTTCTGCTTCACATTTTCCAATGATTTCTCTCCTAATCTGCTTGTATAACCGAGACGACGACGTTCAGGCCAATGTTGAATTCCGTGTAGAGCATCTCTGTCGTAAGCTACGATGGAGTTGCTGAAAACACGAGTAGTTTCTTCAATAGCAGGAATTTCATATCGTGCGGCTGGTACTGAGATTGTGAGTGAGGAAGCATATTTCGTCTTGGATGTTTCCTGAGTGAGCTGGATGTTACGAAGATCTTTGTTGAAGAAGAAGCTGTAAGGTATCTTGGGTTTGTCTGGAAATCCTTTCAATGGTAATGGTTTGGTCCAGTCAGTGAAGTAAGGTTTTTCATGATTCTTGGAACTGAGATCGATATTCACTTCTGGATTTAGCCAGTCAAAGTCGGCAGACATTGCACTAGCTATATTCTGCATATGGTACTCGTATTCGACTTTGTTTCCAGATCTTTTCTTGAGGAATTCTTGTGCATCCCTATTGATTCTTCTGAGCTCTGCCTTTGTGAGTTTGTCGATCTGAAGATCCTTCATAATGACTTGGGTAAACTGTAGAGTGTTACCAGGAAGTGGTTCTTCTTCTTCGAGAGGAGGTTGAGCTTGAACCATTTCTGTCAGCCAATCATTCTGAGGAGTGTCATCATTGTCGAGCCATGAATGACGTCTTTTCTTCTTTGATTTCTTTGACTTAGATATAGCATCTTTGTCTGTAGCCTTGGATGGTGACGATGGTCCAGCATGAGAATCAGGAATAGGTGGAGCACGATAATCGGTGTCAGGTTGACCCTGGTAGTCATCTGTAGGTTCCGTGAATGTTTCCTCTTCGTCAGTTTGACCTTGACCCGTAGCTGAGGTGTGTTGTTGATTTCCAGGAGTGGTGGAGTCCTTTTGTGGTTGTAGAGAGGATGAAGGACCTGTTCCAGACTTAGGTTTCTTGCCTTTAGAGTTTGGGTCAGGATCGTCATCTTTTCTTGTCCTTTTCCGGGTTCCAGTTGCATCTTTGCATGACTCTTTGGATATGTATGCCACCATAGCATCATAAAGTGCCTTTTCTTCAGCAGTTTGTATAGGTTTGGAGGCAATGTTGTCGAAGAGTTTGGCAAGCATGTCATTGAAGGACAGTTCAGGGACGGTTGGAGCCACAGTAGAAGGTTTTGCTGAGTGAAGTGTGAATGGTGTTGTTGACAACATTTTCCTTGTAACACTTCTGATTCTGTGATCCAAGTTGTCATTGATTGGTTTAAGAAGGTTTGCTACTTCAGGAGTGATCATCTCAACAAGATAATCAGTGAGAAAATCATGTGTTGCCGTCCTGATAAATCCTGTGTAGTCAGAGTGCAAGAACTTATCGATCAGCTGCTTTGACTCCTGGAAGTCCTCAACTTGTCTGGTGAGACTTGTAACCATGTCGGTGAGTTTGTTGACTTGTTCCTGAAGATCAACTGGTGGTTTCGGTTCATTGATTGAATGCTGTTTAGATGCGGTTTCAGAAGGTGTGGGAGATGAATGCTCAGGTGATGATTCGGACGATGACTCGTTGTGAGAGTCTGAAGAAGAAGCAGGAGGAGTCGGATCCTTGGGTGGAGAGTCTTGAGGAGGTGGAGGTTGTGCTGAGGAAGTCTGCTGAGAAGATGACTTAAGAAATATGTTGGTGTCGAACGTGTTCTTCTCTTCGTTTTCTTTTCTACGACGTTTCTCTGCTTCCTCTGCTTCTCGTGCAAGAAACTCTGGAGTAATGAGGTATTCATGTTCCTGATCCGTAGCTATGTTCTCTTGTCCACCAACATTCTCTTCTATATTAGCAGTTTCTGTCATGTTGACATCTCCTATTTTGTCTGTATCTTTAACGGTGTCATCAGGCTGTGGAGCTGATTCTGACGTAGTGGATACAACGGGAGGAATCATGCTGCTTGTAGCTCCTACATGTTCAGACTGATCAATAGGTGGTGGTGTTGGAGGTTGAGACATAAGTCGGCTTTCGAGACTAGCTTTCCTTTGTTCTTTACGAAGTCGCTTTTCTTCAGCTCGAGTGTCGACAACTATACTCTTCAGTTTGCGTTTTTCGACCAAAGGTTCAATGATTGGTTCGTCTTCATCATCATTAGGCTCATTAATAGTGATCCCTTTTCTTTTCCTTGTCTCTTCTTCATAAGTTTCAAGACTTTGTTGTACGTCGATCTCTGTTGCAGGAAATGCTTCATCAGGTGCTCTGTATCTCAGTTCATAGTCTGGTTCTTCTTCTTCAGATTCCGTATCGAACTCGGATTCGGTGTCAGAAGGTGGAGGTCTAGGTTCATCCCGAATAAAGTACTCAGGAGTTGCCTTTTTCTTTGGTTTAGACTTGGGTGTTGGTTTAGGCTTGGCAGAAGACTTGGGTTTAACAGATGGTTGAGTCTTGGGAGCAGCCTTAGATCTAGTATGTGGTGAGGCAGTGGTGCTTGTAGTACTCCCAGACTTTACACCTCCTTTGCTTCGAGTCTTTATTGTTGCTTCTTCCTGTACCCCTTTGTAAGCGTTATCATACAGCTTGTAGTTCAGACTCTTCTTGATTTTATCATTAAGAAGGTATTCGGGAAGCCTCATTCCTTTGATCTTGGTTGAGGAAGTGGTCGTCTTGATGAATGAGGTGGTGAAATCATCCTCGAAGAGGTGCTTCGGCTCATTAGGATCAGCCATCCTCTTGATGAAATCTGGAGAGTCTTTGCAGAGATGTTCAATGAGAAGCTTGGTGAATCTCGTGA